>LQNS02278174.1:29910123-29932426 GCA_001587735.2 Parhyale hawaiensis | reverse complement strand
TCCCTTCCCGGGTCGTATGCAAGACTACCTCGGGACACTCTAATTTCCTTCTATCTGTTAGAGAATAGCGTGACACAGACGGTTAGGGAATGTTTTTGTTGGGCGCGTTTGGTGGATTTGCGCGATCGATCGATTGCGCAAATCCACCAAACGCGCGCAACATTTTCACTCACCTTATTTAATTTGAGGTAGCGCTTCTAACTTAATCCACACCGTCTGAAATAACATCCGCTTCTTAACCCTGTCTATCGTTAGGCATTCCGTCTCTAACGTGAAGCGTAGGTGACCCTTGAGAATTCGACGATTTGTTAATGCTCTCACGTTATAAAATGTATCACTCATTTGTTCACTCAACAGAGAATTCGCACTTGTGTCTTGATTTCCTCAGACATGGCACTGTACTGGCTGATGCTCTCCTAGCAGCAAAATTCTCTTCGAAAAATGAATTTAGAGCAGAAATGCCAACACTACCAGTTTTCTTTACCCAGGGCGTATCTTGGCTACGCTACAGACCCTATGAAGAATGCCATCCACTACCTGCAAAGCGAGTAAAATTTTTGTAAAGTCTCTAATTTACGCCTATCTATTTGTGAAGAGCGTGACACACGTAGATACAAGCGTATTAATATATAGAAGATAACTGGAGCACTCTGAGAGCGCATTTCTCCGCCAAGGAAGACAACGTTAATGAAACATTCAAATTGGCTCTGGAACTATTATTTCCCTTTTCTCAGCACCAAAATCTGGTCATTAGTGTCTTTTGAGAGCAATAACAGATTCTGTAATTTTCTTGAAGATTCGTCCATAACTTTTCGAAGATGGTCATATACCTAACAACTCGAGGAAATTTAAAAAACGTCCTTCGATAACTCTTTCAGTTATGGTACTAAAAAAAGAGGCTCACAAACAGGCAAACAGTTGAACAGATCTTCACCAAAAGTTAATCATCTGTTACTCTTAACATGCCTAACGATCCCTGTAAACTTGGTAAATATCCCACCATAACGTTTGAGTTATCTTGGTGACAAACAAACATACAGAGAAACAAAAAGATAGACAAACTAAACAAAAACATAACCTCCTCCTGGTGGGGGCAGGTAATTATAAGGTAAATAATTGAATCAACTTTTAGATGAAAACAGACCTAGCCTCAGTCAGTATAGTCAGTGCAGCAGTGGAAAACTATTTAAAGAAGAATTAATAAGGTCCTACTGAAATTCTGAAAAAATGATCCCCTTAAGTAGTTCTCTTAACTATATTATTAGCAGTATAAATTACTTGAAGATAAATTGAAATAACTCTTAACAGAAAACTATACTTTTATGAAATTAATCTATTTATGTAGAAATTATTTTCAACGCTTTCTTTGATTTAAATTGCTTAAATATTCTTCATTTCAAGAATTTAGAAGTGCTTTATAAAAATGCAGATTTCATAAAAAGGCTCGCATGACTGTATATGCTTTCTAGAATTTTTGGCAAAGATCGATGCTGAGCTTCCTTCTCGTGAGGCGAACATTGCAAAACATTGTAAAAATATATATATCAACGGCAACTTCAGTTGGTTCAGCATGGGCCGTTAGTTAACTTTCGGATGTCTCTATAAACTTAGGGAATTATAACTAAAAATTCCTTGCGAATGTGGGCATATGAGCGCCTGCAGACGCGCAGATAACGAAGCACCGCAGATAACGAAGCACGTGCTTTTGAATAGCGTGTGTGGAGGCTCTTAACTCTACTTTGACGAGCCAACCAATGTAGCCTCAACTATCCTTATTGCTAGAGACAAAGCGTTTGTTTAACAACAAGCCAGTCATCCCTGGAAAAAAAAAATCGAAAACGGTACGAAGTTGAACTTTAAGAGCCAGACAGGCCAAGAAATGAGAAGTCGTAAAATCTGCTCTCATCCACCTGGAAAATAATTTCCTCACCTGGCAGGAGGTGAGAATTGTAGTGACGTTTCTGGAGCCGCGCAGTCGCAGCTTTAAAGGAAGAAAAATTTCCGCCGTAGCCGGGGGGCCCGGTCCGATATGACAGGTCCATTGTGCTCACACCTGCCAGCCCACGCTCGTGCTGTTGTTATTTCAATTTGTTAAACATTTTTTGAACAATGGAGCAGAAAATTATTTAATTTGTCTCTACAGCATGATAGTTCATAAATGTTATCTAATAGGTATCAGTACTATATAATAATTCACGTTGTGTTTTTATTTATTTATTTATTTAAATATTTATATATTTCCTGTCACGCTCTATGGGAATAAGATAGGAGAAAATTCAGATTTCAAAATGTAAAAAAAAGTGGGTAACCTTGCAATCTTTTTCTTCGGCGAAAAAAAAGTTGGGTACCTTGCAATCTTTTTCTTGAGTATTAGATAGGGGAAAAATAAAACTAATAAGATAGGAGAAAATTCAGATTTCAAAAGGCGAAAAAAAAGTTGGGTACCTTGGAATCGTTTTCTTCAGTATTAGATAGGGGAAAAATGAGGTAGCCCAAAAGACGGCGGGGGTTTTGGTGAAGTGTTAATTTTTTACCGTCATTTATAATGACGGCACGGGCCACTAGTCTAATTATAACTTCTTTGAGAAATGTTCAACATCCTCGCATTTATTAAGTAAAACTTAACTCGTTCTGTTTTTATCGCTTCATGGGATCAGAAAGAAATACCATCTGCTATGGCGAGTCTGTTCTGTCTAATTCCGGTGAGTTTCCTTACTACTTTCTTAAATTTGTTAGCATTAGAAGGATAAACATTAACAAGGATTTTCCTAACATACTCGCAAGCGCGAGGTTTGGTAGATAATCAAAAATACCACTTATCATACGCCAGTTGTCTTCCAGTGTCTTTCGAGACTATTCTTATCCTCCCACGGAATTATTTTTCTCGTAACTGAGGCTTTGAATCTTCATGTGGGTGTACAGTGATGGTGGGTGGTGAAAATATCGCATTTTAAACGATCAACGCGGCCGCTGAACACCAACATGGACCGGCAAATTTCCTCATCAATGCATTTGCATCAAAGCAGAATATTATTTACGCTTGTCACTGTGAACAGATTAATTGACAGCACGGACGAAACAATAATAATTATCCTCACTGAACATGGCTTAATTAAGAGCAAGGGTTCAATAATACTTTCTCACTGGCCACAGTGCATGCATTGATAGCATGAATGAAAATATACTAGAATACTCTTGCCTCTGATTCAGTGAGTGCAGTCACCACAAGTGAAATGGAAACAAAATTGTCATTGAACCTAAAATAAGCAAAAGGACAGAGCATGGTGAGAGAGAGAAATGTGTTCGGGATAGCAGTTAAAAGTGACTTCCCTGAAAAAAAAAAAACTGATATCTTCCCGTAATAAAAAAATGAGCAAGTATAAAGGAGCTAAATCCAATATTTCTAGCTTGCATATATGTACATATATGGAGTAAAATTGTTAAAGCAGGAATTGAATTGCAAAATGCGAAACACGAAAACTGATCAGTGTTCCTGTTAAAGAAACTAGAACGCCTCCTGGTGTAAGACCATCACCCTCGGTGGGGGCAAATTCAACGAAGTCATTTTCGATGGCCAGCTAATCCTAACGTTTCATATGGATGCTGTGTCCAACAAAGTTAGCGCCCTACGCCCTCCCCCCCTCCCAGTATATTACCGCCTTAAGAATAACATACGCAAAAACTAGAACGCCCCGTGCTATAGACGATCTGCCGCGGTGAAGGTAAATTCTCCCCGGTGTAAGAAAATTCAACGCCGTCGTTTTTTATGGCCAGCTAGGCCTAAATTTTTGGCATGGGTCACATCTAGGTGAATCCCCCAAATTCACTACAAAAAATTATCAACATTTCTCAACTCCTTCGACCACTTATTGGGTGGACAGACATATATACCAATATACTGTATATACCAATATAAACAGGGTGTTATTTTTGTCCGGACAAATTTTAACCACGGGTCGATAAACTCGGAATAAATCGGTTTTCAGGAATGATAAAATGCCCAGAACTCCTTAGTTTTCAAGTATTAATGACTTGAAGAAATTTAAAGCTTTCAGTAGAATAATACATGCGCGCCAATGTTAGCTCTAATTTTGAGAGTTTAAAATGTTTCCGACCCTACCAAAGCAGTTTGTATTATTTTTACAAATAAAAACAGTATGTATTTTACGGTTATGAAAAATATCTGAAGTTTCACACTTAGCATTTACCGTAATCACACTACCGGATACTACGTCGTCAGAGTTTACATCCGTGTCGTTTAAAAAAAAAAAATGCAGCGGTTGATGCCACCAGATTTTGGACCTCGTGTATAATTTTCACAGAGGCTCATGCAGCAGCGAGTAAGGGATCCCAGTTTCTCCAAGCTGAATCTGTTCACAGTGAAGCCTATTTTACTCGCGATAGTGTTTTTAACATTGACAATAATCATCATTGCGCTCAAGCCCAAATAATCATCAACATCGATTCAGTGGAAACACGTAGGCTAGAATGTGGACGGAAAACGTGCTGATTTATCAAATTTAGCGCTAACATTGGCGCGCACATAGTATCCTATTCTAAAGTTTTAAATTTCTTTAGGTCATTATAACTCGAAAACTAAGAAGTATTGGGCATTTTATAATTCATGAAAATCGATTTATTACTATAAGTTTTTCTACCTATGATTAGAACTTATCCATACAAAACACACCCTGTATACAAACATATATGCTTAAAACTTCAACGAATACGTTATCACCTCTATCACGTCGTTCATGGGTGATAATTATTAGAGCTCGGATTTCTAGTCCTAAAAATGTGGTCAATATAGCGCTAAAAATCTAGTCAAAATAGCACTTACAAGAAGTCGGTATTGCACGTATCATAGCATAATAGTTTTTTATTTCTAGCAAAAATAGTTCTTATTAATAGCAAAATAGCACGTAAAACTTTGCGCCTTCTAGCAAAAATTTAGCAGTTTTCTTTCATTTGAAGCTATAGAAAAATTAGGAAGTTGTTATTTTAATCGGAAACCATGTTTTTTTTTGCACTCAACCTATGCGCATGTTGCATGAACAGGAACTTATATAGCTGTGAGTTTTCTTTGTAGAGCTCAGTTTTGTAGTGTATATGAGAATGAAACAAAACAACTTTATTTAGAATTACCGTGCCTAACGTAACTTTAGGTTACCTCACGTTAGGGTCAGGTCAAGGTTACGTCAGGTTATTCACTAAAATAACTCATCTGCCTCTGCATAAGATCGGTGGAGCTCATATCCTCAATACCAGTTAGATAAAAAGAACGAAATGACTGAAGGCTTGAATCCTATAGGAGACTCCAGCATATAGAATGCTGCATAAAATAGGAACCTGACTAAATACTCGGTTCCTAAGTAACTACAGCGGTGGACTGTTCTAGGAGCTTACCAAATAAATTAGTGTTTTACATGAAAGAGAAAATAATTCATACTGCCATTATGTCTCATAATCCAGTGATTCTAAAGATAACATGAACTAATTGCCTAATGCACTCTTGTCCTACCTTCACGACTGCAAGATATGCAGCATAATATAATGCTGCGGTTATCCATGTACCCTATATCTCGTTACACTTGGCTGTGGGGGAAGGGGCACAACAGAAGCCTTCTCTCTGAAGAGTTCCCATCTGCTTGGAGCCTTCAGGAATATTTTTTTGTCGTTTGATATTAGTTTATCAACGTCCTGAAAGTGCGTCCGTACCTCTTCTGCAACTTTGTACAAGCCGTGGGCGAAGCAAGTTAGGTAATTTGTAGAAAAGCAACGGTTTTCTTCATCTGTGCTGAAGCGTCTGTCATCAGCCACAATATGTTGTTTTACTTAATGGATTCTGGACAATGAAGCGATCAAAATGATACAATGAACTGCGTTATTGTTGTACTATTAGTGTGTTCTAAATGAGTGGAACTTAACAGAAATGTGCTAGATTCTTTCTTTAATTCAAGTGTGCTTATTACTGCTGTCGTAATCTGCCTCCCGTCGTGTCAGCAAACTCTTCCACTGCCAGCACTTGTGCAACTGGTAATGTCGTGACCAGAATGACGGCGATTAGCACAATTCCTCAAGTTTTTTTCATAGAAAATCTAAAAAAAAGTTGAAACATGGCAAACTCAATTATATTTTAATTATTTTTTAAGCGTTTCCTAATAATTGAACAATTCTACGTTGAATTTCACAAAAACGTACTACTTTGAGCAGGTTTTATAGTAATTTTTTTAATAATGACTACTTTTTGGCTTTGTAGCTGGTCAAAATACCGTTTGTAGCAGAGTTGCATATTTTGCAATAAATGCACATTTTTATTTGCATTTATAACCGTAATAGCAATAATCGAATAAATGGTAGAGATCCAGGCTCTAATAATTACAATCTTGTCTACACTGCAAATAATAGACAATTCAAAAAATAAAAGTTACTTTCAACATTTGGAAGGAATGAACAGGAATACTCCGATTAATAACAACCACTTAAGTGGTATTATTATTCGTCTTGACATAAACCAAAATATGAACCCATGCTAAATGGGCTCAGTGGTACTTCATGGCATTTCACCAAGCTTTAATTATTAACAAAGGACAAATTTCATTGATTTGCCTAAGTCAAATTGAGACATTAGGCAGCTTTTTGTAAAATTAACAACGTTACTCTTGGAAAATGGAAATCAAAATTTTCTTGTGGCTGCATACATAGTGTTTATGTCAGAGGGCACAATAAACTGAGGTTTTACTTAGCCTTAATACTGCGTAGCGCAATCATAGGTCTAGAGAACATTCTTACGGTAAGAAAAGTGGAGAATGTCCACATGAGGTGATAAGATTTACCTTACTAGAAGATGCATGATAAACTTCGAAAGTTTAGTTAGAGCTGTAGTGAATTTATTGAACTGAATATTGAGACTAGATCGAGAAAAAGCTACACAGCCCCGAGTTTTAAAGGAATGCATCCCACATACTAATATGGGTATTGAATAAACCCTTTCGTTCATACTATTACATATATGATACGCTTCATATAGTGATATTCCTACCAGAAAAGCAAATTAATTCATGGAAGGCAGGGTTAATCATTACGCATTTTTGTCTACAATTCCATCCTTTGGTTTTTTTCGTCGTGTTTGGGTAAGTAAGAAATAGGTAGTGTTATAAACTACTGCGCAGATTGCGGTGATGTCGGTGGATACGAGTTTTACACATTATTATTCGCTGCTGCGGGAGAGCAGCATCATCATAGTCCGTGGGCTGAGTGGGCTCACCTTGCACTCCCCCCACCCCTAGAACTGACGAAACCACATGTAAATGGTAGTATGTGACCTATATTTTCACATTTTTTCATGCTACCATCGAAAATTTAGAGATGCAATACTATTCCTACGGCTTTGAAGTTGGATGTGTGCCCCAATATTGCTACAGCTTTTTTTTGGGTGGAGGAAACCTTAAATTGACATAACTCTGGACTGGGTGGTCATAGGAGTGAATGACCCCTCAAAATGTTCGTTTTGAACGACTCTATAAGTTGAAATAAATCTGTGCGAATTATTTTGATGAATAGGTCAATAGAGGTCAAAACGTCACCGATTTTATTGAAAATTCAAATTTGACATCTAAGTTTATAAATGGTCCCGGAAGTTCAGAAATTGGGAATACTTCAACTTAGAGCCTACAGTATGTTCCAAGGACATCCCTTTGCATATTTAGTCCGCTAATATGCAATTAGTTTCCAAACTGCTAACTCTGTGGTAAACAAAAAGTCAAAATTTAAAAATAAATAGAAAATCTTGAATTTTGTACCGGTCAAGTAATAAATGTTTATGAGCAACATATACCACACTAATTCATCAACAATGATATGATTGAGGCTCCAATAACAATTTTAAACTATTAGAACTTTGATGTACCTCATATTATTCAAATTAGCTTCATAATATACGCTTAAAAATGGCAAAGTTGCATTCCTGGCCGCCCAGGTAATTCAATGATCCGGCGACCAATGTCAGGATATGAATGAGTCATTCATTGAATAAAACCTTTCGGGCCATTGTTTTTTTTTTTTTTTTTTAAGTTCTGAAGCTCCGTCTGTCAATAGAGACAAAGCAAAGTCAGTAGTGACATCTATTGCCACTAAGATAATTTGCACAAGATAAAAAACCAACAATTAACATGAAGATTGTCGAATCAAATGGCAGTCATATTATTTTCACATTTTCTAGCTACTTGATAATTGATAGTTCATTCAACAAAACGTTAAGTATATATGTGTACATTGATTTCAATACGTAACACTTTTTGTTAATTATAGTGCATGAGAACTCACTCATCATGAAGGTCAAGTGCCCAATACATTTTGTGTATGGGTGAACAGCACTCCAGGTATTTGCCAAATGTACTAGTTTGCCTATTTATACCTTTTGGACTAAACTAGCCAGGTACCGTATTTTGCATGAGCCTTGTATGCTTACAAATATGTGTAGGCCTATTCACCATATATTGGATTATTATATTAATTTACTAATTACGGTTCAACATATGCCAACTTAATTGAACCTGCTGAATGACTTTCTACGCGCCTCCGGTAGCTGATGTTGCTCTGTACATGAATAATAATGCCACTATTGCATGGTGGCAAATGAATTTCATCTGTTTAATAAAGTGGAAATAAACAATGTCAAATGCTTGCCATATATCCTTGACTTTTATAGGCCCCATTTATCTAACATGTATCCCTGAGAAAACGTTCACGGATTTGCTCTAGTTATTATGGACAGTGGCTATAGTAGTTCTCATCTTTACTTATTCAGGTAGCCTGACATCAGCCGAATGCCGTAGAGAAAAAGAAATTCCATCAGCACCCGTCAATAACAACACTTGTATCATTTTTAACAGTGCGACAATGAAACCGCTCTCTGTCCATTTTTCTAATCTACCAAATCTGCAGGAACGATTCAACCGAATCTATAAAGTCAGAAGTAACCGACAGTCTCAACTGCTTGGGATGGCCCGTTGTCGTGATGCTGTTTGTAGATTAATTCCCGATCAGTTACAGTTAAGGGAAAATCAAGGGGACCATCGTGGATGCTAGCAGAAGTTGACCAGTAACCTAATGTAGACCGCCTTAAACTCAATAATCCTACCAATGAGCATCAGTCTGGAACACAAAGTCGTCGCTACTCGGCTCGACAGATATTTGAATAGAAGTGTATCTTCTAAAAGCTATGGGCAAAAGAGTACTTGTCGAAGGTTCATGAACGACGGAGGTTCTCTCGGTTGTTTTTATGGGAGGGGACACATGTGCTCTATCCTCCCAATAACGTAGCAAAGAGGTGATGAAGAAATCGCCAGGCGTATTCGAGGATGTGGTCTCTTTGCTTTTGAGGAGCGTTTCTATAAACATAGCGGCAAGAGTTACTGTAGTAGATCGACATAGCAGAGCACAGATCAAGACGCTAAGCAGGAGGTCAAAACCAAGAAGAGACACATGAACTATGCTGCTTGAAATTATGTGAGGTGATTGACCAGAGCATAATTATTGACCATGAAGTAATGAATATGGCTGATCTTAACGACATGTAGATTGAACACTTACCAAAGACACCTACTGTTGATCTAAACTGCTTAACTGAAACTCTAAAATTGTGGTTGAAAAAACATGAGGTACCTATATCTTGAACAACTGAGCAGTGTTCCCTTTGACTTCTAGAACGTAAAATTTTGGTAATGCTTTTAATCGTAGGTTTATTAAAACTTTAAAAGCAAAGAAAAAAGTTTAATAAAATCATCGTATACGTATAATTGAAAACGTTTCGGAGTCCTGCTCCATCATCAGTTCCTGTCTGGAAATATAGAACAACGAATTATTTTGGTAATATGATCGCACTAACCCCAGTCTATCGAACCTAACTAAACACGGTTACGCTAAACAAAATACTAGTATGGAGTTTAAAAGCAAGACAATACACATATTGCTTATCGAGTCACTAAAAGTAGCGGATATGAACTGGTTGTATTGTAAAGGGGAGTTTTGAGCTTATGGATGTAGAGAGACTCGATCTAAGATTTGAAGGCCTAATTTATTCTGGGCGTATCCCAACACTGTGAAATCCTCATGCGCTACTTGGGCACCACACTGCTCAGCGTGAAGTCTTACGGCTGAATAAAACTTTTAAACTCCATACTAATATTTTATTTAGCGTAACTGTGTTTAGTTAAGTTCGATAGACTGTGGTTAGTGCGATCATATTGCCAAAATAATTCGTTGTTCTATATTTCCAGACATGAACTGATGATGGAGCTGGACTCCGAAACGTTTTCAATTATACGTATACGATGATTTTATTAACTCTTTTCTTTGCTTTTAAACTTTAATGACTTTTAGAAGGTTGGAAAGCTACAGTCTGCCTTAACTTTCAGCTATGATCTTAAACTTGCCACTGCTGTTAGAAATAGCTGTAACTTCCGTAGGCCTCACTCAGATTAAATGTTTAGATGATATATTTCCTCAGTCGCGCCAGGTAATGGCAATGTGCCTCAGAAGTAAAGAGATCACAACCATGAATACACCTGACAATGTACTCATGATCTCTTTGCTGTGTTATATGGAGAATAGTGTCTGCCCACCCTATAATGACAAACGACATACAGACCCCCCGTGGTTCATGAACCTTCGACCAGTAGCTACTTTTTCGCCTATATCTTTTACAGAAGATACAATTCTCTTCAAATACTATCTTTTCAGCTAAGAAGCAACGATTCTGTGGTCCAGACCGACATTTATTGGTTGAATGGCGTTCATTGGTTAGTCTACGTTACTGGTCAATCTCTGCTAGAATCAACGATGGTAACCTTGATTTTCCCTTAACTGTAACTGATCACAAATTAGTCTACAAATAGCATCACGACAATGTGCCATCCCAAGCAGTTGAGACTGTCGGCTACTTCTGACTGTACAGATTCGGTGAATCGTTCCTGGGGATTTGGTAGATCAGAAAAATGGATCGAGTGCAGTTTGATTGTCGCAGTGTCATAAATGATACGAATGTTGTAACTGACGGGTGCTGATGGCATTGCTTTTTCTTCATGGCATTCTGCTGATGTCAGGCTACCTGAATAAGCAAAGATGAGAATTACTATAGTCACTGTCCATAGTAACAAGAGCTATCAAGAGTAAACCCGTGAACGTTTCCTCAGTGAGACATATTTGATAAATGAGACAAATAAAAGTCAAGGTTACATGGCAAGCATTTGACATTGTTTATTTCTACTTCTTTACACGGATGAAATTCATTTGCCAGCATGCAATACTGGCATTATTATTCAAGTACAGAGCAACATCAGCTTCAGGAGGCACATAGAAAGTCATTCAGCAGGTTCAATTAAGTTGGCATATGTTGAACCGTAATTAGTATATATATATATACCAATCTAATACATGGTGAATAGGCCTACACATATTTGTAGGCATACAAGGCTAATACAACATACCTGGCTAGTTTAATCCAATAGGTACATAGGCAAACTAGCACATTTGGCGCCTACGTGAAGAGCCTTCACCCATACACAAAATGTATTGGGCACTTGACCTACATGATGAATGAGTTCTCATGCACTATATATATATATATATATAATTAACAAAAAGTGTTACGTATTTAAATCAATGTATACATATATACTTAACGTTTTATTGAATGAACTGTCAAATATCAAGTAGCGAGCAAATGTGAAAATAACATGACTGCCATTTGATTCGATAATCTTCATGTTAATGGTTGGTTTTTGATCTTGTGCCAGTTATCTTAGTGGCAATAGATGTCACTACTGAGTTTGCTTTGTCTCTATTGAGAGACAGAGCTTCAGAACTGAAAAAAAACAATGGCCTGAAAAAGGTGCTATTCAATGAATGACTTATTCATATCCTGACATTGGTCGCCGGATCACTGAATTAACTGGACGGCCAGGAACACAACTTTGCCATTTTTAAACGTATATTATGAAGCTAATTTGAATAATATGAGGTACATCAAAGTTCTAATAGTTTAAAATTGTTATTGGAGCCTCAATCTTATCATTGTTGATGAATTATTGTGGTATATGCTGCTCATAAACATTTATTACTTGACCGCTAAAAAATTGTGGAATTTCTATTTATTTTTAAATTTTGACTTTTTGTTTACCAAAGAGTCAGCAGTTTGGAATATAATTGTCTATTAGCAGACTAAATGTGAAAAGGGATGTCTTTGGAACATACTGTAGACTCCTAGTTGAATTATTCCCAATTTCAGAGCTTCCGGGAGCATTTATACACTCAGATGTCAAATTGAATTTTCCAAGAAATCGGTGACATTTTGACCTCTATTGACCCATTTATTAACATAATTCGCACAAATGTCATTTCAACTTATAGAGTCGTTCAAGACAAACATTTTGAGGGGTCATTCAATCCTATGACCACCCAGTCCAGAGGCTGGGTTTTCCAAAAAAAAAGCTGTAGCAATATTGGAGTACACATCCAACTTTAAAGCCATAGGAATAGTATTGTATACCTAAATTTTCAATGGTAACAGGAAAAAAGTGAAAATATAGGTCACACACTACCATTTACATGTGGTTTCGTCAGTTCTAGGAGGGTGCAAGGTGAGCCCACTCAGCCCACGGACTATGATACATAGCATCCACATCGCCAACTCGTCTATTGAAAACTTTACAAAAACCAAAATTACGTTAGCTGCACACAAACTCTGACCCACTTAAACAAGACTGTGGTAATCCAAAGTGGCTAACAAATTGGGTCGTGTGATGTGTTGAACAAAACGAGAAACGGCCGTTCAAAAGAAAATGTCATTGATCAACTCGCACCAGCATTAATGCACACTCGCCGTATCCAAATATCTATCACTCAACACCCAACGACAGCAGCATCTGCACAGCAACGCCATAGATCGGCACTTAACTGACTGCATGAGCATTAATGTCTACCTATTATAATTCACTATTATATTACTACTTTACGCCCCCTACGCTGTAAATCAAATAGAAGAAGAAAGGAGGAACATACTGAATGTCGAAAGAAACGGAGAACCCAACCCACGCACAAAAGATCGACACGCATGGAGACAGCAAGTCGGGAAAGAAGAGGAAGAACAAGAGACAGTATCATCACATCCATTAATTAATGTATGCCTGCCTCAATCAAATATGATTGGACTACAGTTCTGAAATGATAACTGCAGAAGTAGAGCAACGCCACAGCTCAGTACTTGCCCGCCTACATCGGCATTAAGCATATCCGCGTCACTGCTTATTGTCACATTATCCGGTTAATGACAGTTGACAAAAGAAGCCCTATAAACAAGAGGGCTTAATACCACAAGTGCATGAACAGCAGCAGCTATCCAAAGCGATCATAAAGTGGAAATAAATCTGTAGGGATAAGGGCCTTTGTTGCTCATTAAAATGACGCTGCGGTTGCGTTGTAATCTGAACCACTCGCATCAGCGGTCACTATTTGAAGTCACGGGAGCGTTGCGATGCTTGACCTTGTGAAGAGAACAGCCTCTCGGCCTGATAAAATTAATCACACATTATTGCATTGCCGCAACTGAAGTGAATATAACGAGCGCGTCAGCTGGCAGCCTCTATGCTCATTATTCATCGCGAGCCTAACAAATGTTCCGTTTGATTGAGTAACAAGTTCGAACTTCCCCTCGACTTGGTGGAGAATTTTAAATAGTTAAGTTTTATTTAATAAAGTGATTCAAACTTTTGGAAATTGAATGATTATGTTCAATATTTTGTGATGATGTAACAATATGAAATTACTGTTGATTTACTAGCAAAGTCAATCTTCGCCTTGGCTGATATCGGTGGGGAAAGGTAAATAATTGTGATTACGGCTTTACGATAGCGCAATGAAATAATTAAAATTCCATTCATCAGTGTGGACAAATAGATCTTTGCCTCGTTTTAATCTGACTGAAAATTAAAGTTATTCTCGTTATTCTTTGAAATCCTAACAAATGTTTTAATTATTTGCGTAACATCATCTATCTCTGCGTCAAGAAAAACGATACAGAAAGCGCCACGAATCTAATGCAACAAAGAGATTTCAGTTGATAAAATGATATTTTAGTAGTGATTGCCTGCCCGATAAAATTAATCATACATTACTGAATGCTGCAGGTGAAGCGAATATAGTCATTAGGCTTCTATAGCAGTGTTGGTTGTACAGAGAGCTGAAGTTGATGTAAAGAGATTCACACAATCATCACATTAAATTCGTTTCTACTCTTACGTTCTCCTCTAGTCACGTCCTTAAGTGTTTTTGCAGAGACAAGCAACGAGCATGAAGTAGGTGAAGGCATACGTCAAACACACGTCAGGAAAATCAGCGCGTGTGGACAAATCATGAAATACAACACAATTATGACTGTTGCCAGGAATAGGAATATGACAGTACACGGAACGAGCAAAAATGCTATTATTTACCCTTACGCACCGTCAAGTTGATACATATGATACATGTTTCTTTTTAGATTGAGGCGTCCTGCATCTAAAAATCACAACCGTTTTTTTTAGGAAATGCTTACTTTTCGAGATATTTGACTTTGAAGTTTTATTTTCTCTATCTAATACTGAAGAAAAACATTCCAAGGTACCCAACTTTTTTTCCTAAAGTGGCAACAGCAGTATTGAATAATAAAAGTAGGATTTTTGGTAGTAACTAAGGTTAAGTAAGGTTAGGTTAGGTATAGTTAGGTAAGATTAGGTTAAGTAAGGTTGGGTTAGAAAAGGTTAGGTAAGGTTAGTTACCACCAAAAAACTTTCTTTAGTTGTCAATATAGCTGCTACCCCTTTTGGAAAAACAAATGGTGGGTATAATACCTTGGAATTTTTTCTTCAGTGTCAGATAGGGGGAAAATGGAACTACAAAGCCAAATATCACCAAAAGAAAGCATTTTCCCAAAATATGGTTGTGATTTTTGGATTCAGGATGTGTCGTCAATTTATATAGAAATATATATCATATGTATCAACTTGACTGGGCTTAGGGTAAATAATTATAAAAAAAAATGTAGTAAAAGCGAGCCTTTGGTTAAGGAAACCGGTTTCTTAAGTATGTCGCCTACCGCAGTGTAAAGGTTAGGTAAGAATAGCTCAAGATAAGTTCGGTTCAACTAGAATAGATGCCCTACCTACTTTTTAGGCATACATTAACCCTGAATCATAGGCAGTCCACACACTACAACAGCACCAGGAAAGTTATGGAGTTTATACTTTGGACATGACACCCCTTAATACAAGATTGGCGAACACAACCATAATACGATCACGGTACGTGAACTGTATATGCCTCCTGCTTGTTGTTAAACAATGAAAAATTTTTCATTTTACAGAGGTAGGAGAACGACCCCAACATTTAACAGAACCCTGCAGGAACAGGGTTTGGGGTGGAAGCAGATGAGACAGCGATGATCTGTTCCCTTCGGCCCTGTTGCTAGCATCTCACACAAATGGAAGTTGTCAGATACAGCCGAAGACATGCCGCGCACAGGCCTTCTGTGGGAGAAAGAAGATAACCGATCACGTCTTCGAAGACTCCCTTGAACTGCTGCAAAGGGATTAATGATTACCAACTTAGATCTAAATAATGAATGAAAAGGAACCGAGTTTTCTGTCGGCAGAAGACTCTATCAGTAGAGCGGATCGTCACTGGATTCCCAATTAAAATTCAGTTGCTCGAGGAATGCCTCCCTTCTACTGTGCAGAAAAGGTTGAGACGCCGCTACAGTAAGTACAAACACCAATGTAATATTAAATACTTAACACAAAACACCATATCCCTATCGGTAAGTATAACGCATTAGATAGCAGGCAGTTTACGGACTATACTGGCCTTTTCCTAGAGAGCAACAAGGGCTTATGCTCCGGGATTCAATTGACTTTGTTGGAATCACGTCAATAACTGAGGAAGAAAACTAAGAGAAAAAAAAATCAGTTAAGCAGGCGTTGGTACTAGCACGATTAGTGGTAGCAAATCACGGATACTCGAAGACATAAGTTAGTTGAAAAGGGGAAAATAATGGCTTAGGCTGGCCTTTAAAGACTTCGCCGGTCCTGGAAGAGGAGTTCGAAGCTGTGGTGTTACGATTAGGTATTTAAAACTATAATAAATATTGTCACATATACCTAGTTTTGCCGTAAATGATATTATAAGTTCTGAACAAAAATAAAGGGATAAAAATAATTGACTTCAGCGATATTTTCAAATTTTTTTCTTAGCAGCAAAAGAAAATTATGAGCATAGTTTTATTAAAAACGTTTTTTGTCCAAACTAAGCGTCAAGCTATCTGGTAGTTCATCCGTGAATTTTACGCACAATATCAATAGGAAATTTGGCCACTGGAGCAACAATTACGTGAGATGAGATTTCTCTGTTGTTTAGAGCAAGCCATGTTCTCCAATACTGTCCACAGTTTGTAATCCAAAGGGTTGAAATCTGGACTTCCAGTTGGCCAATGATCACACATGATGAAGACAGAAACATGGTGGAAGAGCCAAATTCCGGACGGTCAATCATCATGTTCAATTGGTGAAGACAAAAACATTCAGGAAGAGCCACAGCTAAGTGACTTTTGCTTTGTGTGCCTGGGCTGAAACCTATGAAAGATTTAATCTCCTTCACTGAACAAAGAACTAGTCAAGCACTTAATCTTCAAAAACACCATCGATGTACACACGAGATGTGGTTTTAACCCCATTTTCGCAAAAATGAAGCTCCGTACCCCATGATAAGACACACCCCACGAAGCCATCATTTTGGAGGGATGCTGGCCTCTTTGAACTCTGTCCATGACTTCAGAAGCTTCTTTGGCACTATGCCTCATCGCTTTCAAGGTCGAATCTCTCTTCTACAGTGAAATTTTTTTTTCATCCGTGACAATATTTGTGTGAGCTCCTCCTCTGCACCTGGTTCCCCTTGGCCTTCCATTCCATTGTGAATTTTCGATCAGCCTCTCCAATCACGATATATTCATTGACGTTATTGTTCCTACATATCATTGATACCAACTAGTTGCATATCATTAAGTATCGAGCCAAAAGTTTTCAAGTTCCCACCTTGACAACGATATTTGCTAAGAGTCTCGAATGTAGTATGTAATACAACCAGATGCAACTTTTTGAGGGTAACCCACCTCGCGGCTCCCCTCGCGCGTGAGCTTCCGGTTTATAACGGCCAATGCACTACCGGTGTAGCGGGGATCTGGGAGGGGGGCGCAAACCGGAAGTAGGCGGTGCCTGGTAAACCGGAAGTAGGTGGAGCCGGAAGCTACCCTCAAAAAGAAGTATCTTGTAGCATTACATACTACTCTCGAAAGCTTGGTTAAAATAAAATTTATATTGCAGATGGAGTAATATTTTAGTTTTCTGAATGTTTCATAGTACATTTATTTACCAGCGGGACCCGTGGAAATCCTGCGGTTTATTACTGTTCTCACTTTCTAAAATACAGCAATCCTAACCTACACCATTATAACTCACTTTAGTTCGACCTAATGCAGCTCCTCAACCTAACCTAACCTAACCTACCCATAAATAGCCCCTATCTCTTAGTCCCTATGAACTGCGTCTAATCTGAAATTTACTGCATACGGGAGTCGAAACATGGGAACGTTTCTCCTTATCATTCCCATTACGCTGTTGTGCATGCAGCTTCGGCTTATCTAATATTATTGTATTGAAAAACTGTTTAAACTCGGAGCCGCGGCAGTTATTCCGCTTCAACGAGTCCCACTTGCTCAGTTTCGTATCTCTCTCAGAACTTCTATTGAGTTTCAATTCACAACTGTAGGTATTTGAAATCGACGTATCGTAATAGAATCAACCGCTATCACGCGCACAGAAGCATCTGTCCCAAAAACATGAAACTCTTCCGCATTGCGATTCGTACTCAGCGGGTTTACGGTAACCCGAGTATAGCAAGTCGTAGCCCGTCCATCCCAAGGCCCGCTGCACACCAGAGTCGAAACACGGGAACGTTTCTCCTTACTTATCCAATTTTATCGCCGGTACGGGGCACAACTTCGGCTTGGCCAGATTTCTATTGTCCAAAATGGCTTAAAATCTAAGCTACCATTGCAAAAATTTTTCAAAGGGACGTGACAACTACAGAGTTTAAAATATCACTCTTAATTTCGAGTGAGTTTTAGCTCGCAAATAACGTACATTTTATTGCGATGTTCAAACACGTTAACATGTAGTCACGGTCACAGAAAATTTTGTTCCACTAAAGTGTAACGTTCTTGTTTTCAGACTTTCGTGTGCATCGGGCTTAAGTCTCCCTACACAACCTATCTAGATACTATGATTATCACCGGTGGCTCTCGCAGATGTCGTACCAGCAAAGTTTTCACCCTCGTATATCGCCATCACCGGTATATTCTGGCCGGCCCTTTCCCTACCAGAATATATATGGGCCTTACGACCTCAGGGGCTAACCAGAGTACCTTCTCCGCAGGAGACGTTGCAGCTTGCCGCGCAGGTCCTGCTGACGAGGTTAGTTCCGTAAAGTTAGGTAGGCTCTCTATAGTTCCCCTTCTCTTTCGGGAGGTGGGCTGCTGAACGAGGTAGCCCACCTATTCCGCTAGGCTTCTACCTTCTCCCGTGCGGGGGGCCACGGAAGGGACTATCTGCACAGGCGTTTCTTTCCTGTCTTCTCCTCTTTCTGTTTTACGTTTCTCCCGTGTGCGGCGTAGCTGAGCGAAAGGGTTCAGCCATGCCCAGGGGTTGGAGATGCACAACTTGCGCCTTTTTTCCTGTCAGTAGCGCACTGACCACTTACAACTCATCCGAGTTCGCTTATAATCTGAGACCAACAGGCAGAAAAGCCGAGATAAAAATCGTTGATAATTTAAAACGAAACATTTCGCATCCTTAGAGGCGCACGAGCCTGTGTTAAACCACAGGAATAGTTCGGCGCGATATAGACATTGTGTCTCTGATGCGCTAGTGAAATTCTATACTACTACTACTACTACTACTAAAGGGTAGGTCACAAGTACGGTACCTTTTTAGAAAAATATTATAACGTTAATACTAAAATTGCTCAATCGATTTGTTTTTTTTTTCAAATGAAACAATTTTAAAGTTTAATGTTAGTATTATGTAACACATTTAAGTATGGAAAACAATATCCTTTAAGTGACCTCCATTATTGGCCAAGCAATCGCGAGCTCGTGCAACCGTGCTGTTCATTACTTTCTCTAACGTCGCTATTGAACTGTTGTTGATCTCCTGGCTGATGTTTCTTTTCAGCTGCTGCAAGGTTTCAGGCATATCAATGTAGACTCTTGCATTGAAGCATCCCCAGAGAAATAAATCAAGAGCGCTTAAATCTGGAGATAGGGGTGGCCACAATATGTCGCCAAAACGAGAAATCAATCTTTTTGGGAAAATTGCTTTCAACCTTTGAATTGTTGCTCCTGCTTTATGCGCTGTAGCTCCATTTTGTTGGAAAAACGTGTTTTCTGCGTAGTTGTCTTCCATTTCAGGTAACAAATATTTTTGAATCATCTGTCTATAGCGGTCTCCATTAACACAAATTGCATCACCGTTAGCGTTTTTGAAAATCTATGGTCCAATAATCCTCGAAGAAGTGATGCCACACCATACCGTTACTTTACCAGAGTGAAGTGGATGTTCATGAATTAGCATTGGATTTTCAGGCGCGAAAAATCTATAATTTTGTTAATTAACATAACCGTCAGGGTGAAAATTGGATTCATCCTAATATTAAAACGCTTGTATCTACGTCAGTGTGTCAGTGTGTGTGTCACGCTCTTTACAAATAGATCAAGAAAAATTAGAGATTTGACTTCAAATGAGAATCATTTCATCCGTATCATATTTACGCTTTTCATTTTTCTTAACAAAAATTTTACTCCCTTTGCTGGAAGCGGACGACATTCCTCATAGGGTCAGGGGCGTAGCCAGGATACGTTCCGGACAAGGAAAACGGGTTGTGTTGGGCATCTCTACTCTAAATTTATTTTTCAAAGAGAATATATACCCACTGCCTGGAAAGCATCCACTTCTACACTGCGATGGATGAGGAAATGCAATGACATCTTGAGAGAAGAAAAAAGTACCCTGAACGATTGAAGCAATTGACCAATCTATTTTCGTTTATTGTATCTTGCTTTGTATTTCATTAAACAAAGCAGAAAAACTATGGGTTACTGATCAGGATCCGCGGGTCCCGAAATAGTGATAAAAAAAAAATAAAAAGTACACTGACAAAAAAAAATGGCACGTGTAACGTCATGGAGGGCTAAATTATTTGTAAGCTGTGGGATACAGAGATTTAAAAATGTATAAAAATACAAGCAAGGAGACCATTGCAAGAAGTACCGTCGTATTTCTACGTCTTTGTCAAGACACAACTGCGAGTTCTTTGCTCAGAGAAAAAATGCGTGATGCATTTCATAATGCGCAAGCATTAACTAATTATCGAATTCCCACGGGTCACTCACGAGTCCTACTAGCTTATACGTACTACGAAAGGTCAGGCGAGATAATGAAGTAGACGGACTGCGTAACGATAGACAGGGTTAAGCTGTAGACGTTAGTTTAGACGGTGTGGGTTAAGTTAGAAGCGCTACCCCAAGTTAAATAAGGTAGGTGAAAACATTCACTAACCGTGTGTGTCCCGCTACAGTATTGCAATTTACCTGAGTTTAAGCCTAAAGCAGCTCTTCTAACCTACTCCATAAATAACATCAGTCACTTAATTTTGACGATTTCAGTCTAACGAAACATGGAACATTTCTTCCTTCCCTTCTGATTTCACTGCTGTGGATGCAGCTGGAACCAGAGCAGATTCCACTGAACAGAAGCAATGTTGTTCAATGATATCTCAGGCCCATATCATCCGAGTTTTCCCCTATCCCATATAGAATAAACCTGTGGAAATTCAACAGAAAATAAATTGTTCTTCAATTATGATACCCTCGGACCCGCATCATGCACACGAAGGTTGAAAAACCTCCCAAGTCTCGCAATGAATCTTCTATCTTAGACCTGCGAGCAGTAGAAGCTGAAATATGAGCTTGACTCCTTCTCTAATTGATCCCTTCTCGGGTCATATCCAGAGTACTTCGGCACGCTCTAATTTCCTTCTATCTATTAGTGAAGAGCGAGACACACACGGTTCGTGAATGTTTTCACCTACCTTATTTAACCTGAGGTAGCGCTTCTAACTTAACCCACACCGTCTGAACTAACGTCTACAGCTTAACCCTGTCTATCGTTACGCAGTCCGTCTACTTCATTATCTCGCCTGACCTTTCGTAGTACGTATAAGCAAACATGACCTGTGGGAATTCAACGATTAGTTAATGCCCCCACATTATGAAATGCACCGTGCATTTTTTTTTTTTTCTCTGAGCAATGAACTCGCAGTTGTGTCTTGATAAAGACGAAGAAATACGACGGTGCTTCTTGTAATGTTCTCTTAGCTTGTATTTTCACATATTTTCAAAGCTCTGTTTCCCACAGCTTGCAAATAATTTAGCAATCCATAACGTTACACTTACCAATTTTTTTTGTCAGCGTACTTTTTCAATTTTTTTATCACTATTTCGGGACCCGCGGATCCTGATCAGTAACCCATCCTTTTTCTGCTTTGTTTAATGAAATACAAAGCAATATACAATAAACGAAAATAGATTGGTCAATTGCTTCACTCGTTGCAGAGTACTCTTTTTTTTTTCTCTAAAGATGTCATTGCATTTCCTCATCCAACGCAGTGTAGAAGCGGATGCTTTCCAGGCAGTAGGCATATATTCTCTTCGAAAAATAAATTTAGAGTAGAGATGCCCAACACTACCCGTTTTCCTTGTCCGGAACGTATCCTGGCTACGCCCCTGACCCTATGAGGAATGTCGTCCGCTACCAGCAAAGCGAGTAAAATTTTTGTTAAGAAAACTGAAAAGCGTGGATATGATACGGGTGAAATGATTTGTTTCACATTTTAAGTCAAATCTCTAACTTTCCTCGATCTATTTGTGAAGAGCTTGACATACACACTGACACACTGACGTAGATACAAGCGTAATAATATTATGACTAGCGGGACCCGTTGAATTCCACGGTTGAATAAAGACTATACTTCCCAAATGAACCAACCCACGCTACACTATTACAATTTACCTCAGTTTAACCTAATGCAGCTCTTATAACGTAGCCCACCCCGTCTGAGTAAACGTCCGTCGCTCATTCCAACTCAACAATGTCTGTCT
>LQNS02278174.1:29895420-29907493 GCA_001587735.2 Parhyale hawaiensis | reverse complement strand
GCGTATCTTGGCTACGCCTCAGACCCTATGAGGAATGCCATCCGCTACCAGCAAAGCGAGTAAAATTTTTGTTAAGAAAAACGAAAGCGTAGATATGATACGGGTGAAATGAAATCAAGTCTCTAAGTTGCGCCTATCTATTTGTGAAGAGCGTGACACACAGACACACACACACACACACGTAGATACAAGCGTATTAGTGTATAGATAGTTTCGTAAAAAGATACTTATGGCACACCATTTTTATTACTACTACTACACCCTTTTATATCATGAATAGAGACCGGACATTAAGCAACAACGGTTTAAGCGCTTTAAGCAGTAAAAATAAGCAAGTATAGCATCCAAAATAAGCGCTTATGTTGACGAATTTAGGCATTGCACTTCTGGCGGGAAAAAATGCAAAGAAAAACAAACACAAACTTTTTTCTATTATAAGCGCTTAAAATGAAAAAGGATATCATTTCAAACATTTTTGGGGCTATGCCAACACGAAAAGCAACACTAAGCTGGCATTATTCGGGGCCTAGACCTTCGGCTTTCCGCTCTAGCTAACAAAAAGTAACACCTATCATAGAATTAGCTTTTATCCCTCCGTAAGCCTACAAATTTGCCTCACTTGGTAATTGAAAGTTTCGATGACAGAATGGAAAGACTATTTAAAATTATCTTCAATATAAGGAACAGTTGCAAAAGCCAGTTAGAAATTGTAAGTGAATTTCAGTCCTTAAACAAACTCAGTCGACATAGGCTAGCTTGAAGAAGTTTGTAAGTTAGTTGGGAAAATGGGCCTCTTCATGTGAAAAGCTACAGAAGCCACACCATCTTGTTTATTTTTTCAGAGTTGTGCTACAGAGCAACGTAAAGTGCATAGTATCTATAAGCGTCTTTTTGTGACCACCTTGCGGATCATTCGGCATAGTCCGTGCGATTTTGTGACCACTTTCTAACGTGATTCTGATAGAAATGTTTTCTTATATTTAAAGATATATTGAATAATATTATTGTGATTATTCCTGTCACTGACCTCTAGAATTATAGTTTCGTTATAGCAGCGTGGGTACACTATCGCAAATATTACTCAGTCACACAACTTTTCCGTTCGGCCGTCTCGTTGCCGTGACTACTACTCATGGTGCTGGAATGTCAGGCTAAAACTGTGCGTCATTGCAACTTTAAACTAATACAGAAGTAGGAGGTATTCTTAAAGCTTCACCATTGCTGCTTGTTATAACATACAAAGTGCAAAAAACGACTCATACCTTTTACTTTCTTTTCATTCCGAGCCTAAATCTAATGCGCTGCAGCGCAATCGGTTGCTAAGTTGTGCGGCAATGCAACTTTAGCGTACGTGTCCCCACGCTCTGAGTTTTATGCCTGTGCATCTTCAAAATGAATTAAATACTGCTAGTTATCGCCAGCAAACGAAGTGAGAGAGGTGATAATAATTTCGTTGAAGATTTAAGTAAATATATATATATATTTGTATGCCTGTCCACCCAAAACATGGTCGAAGTAGTTGAGCAATCTTCATAATTTTTTGTTGGCAGATTGGTGAGTTAACCTAGATGTGACCCATGTCAAAAACTGGGCCCAGCTGGACATAAAAACTGCCGGCGATGAAATTTGCTCTTCACCCAAACTCCCAAAAACAGGTAGAAGGAGTTGAGGTATCTTCATGATTTTTTTTTTTTTTGAGGGAGTCTTGTGAGTTGCCCTCGATGTGACCCATGCCAAAAAACTAGGATTAGGTGGCCATAAAAATGACAGCGATGAAATTTGCTCTCCACCTAAAAAAGGTAGAAGGAGTTGAGCTATTTTCATTATTTTTTGCAGGGAGTCTGGTGGGCTGTCCTCGATGTGGCCCATGCCAAAAAAAAAAAATAGGATTTGCTGGCCATAAAAATGACAGCGATGAAATTTGCTCTCCACCCAAAAGCAGGTAGAAGGAGTTGAGCTATGTTCATAATTTTTTGCATTGAGTCTGGTGGGCTGTCCTCGACGTGACCACGTCAAAGAACTAGAATTAGCCGCCCATAAAAAATAATGGCGGTGATATTTGCTCCCAAAACTGGTGATGGTATAACGCCGCGAGGCTTTCTGGTTCACTTATCCATTGACTTCATATTAGATAAGAATTTCTAAAAACCATTCCGTACCGTCTTTTGTGTAAATACGACTGGAATCCCAATTTCGAAGTAGACATTGCGTCTCTAGTTTGTTTACAAAATCATTGACCGTTCTTGTGGTTTTCAGTGATCACGATGATCATGATCACGGTGATTTTAATCACGAATGTGGCCACAAACAGACGCCTTATATACGCGTACGCGCTATTCTCGTACGTTGTTGGCTTGTTGCGCACAATAAATAGGCAGGTACACTATAACTCCCTAAATGAGAAAAGATCTCCGAACAATGTAAGTGTAGGCTAAATGCCAGAACAACTTAAGCGCTTGCAAACACGCTAACAAAAATATTTAAGTGCTAGCATAAGTTTGGATAGCGCTTACAGGCATTTTTTGCGCTACAAAATCTTACCATTTTTTAAGCAGCGTAAGCAAAATAAGCAATTAGCATTTATTTCAAATAATGTCCGGGCTCTAATCGTGATATGCTGTAGACATAAGACAACATAAAAACAAATATAGCAATCTCATTCTTCGGATGTACTTTTCTCATGGCTTGTCTTCTATATTTATACGCCTTCGCTAACCTTTGTTTCTCATCGTCTGAAGATAACATTATATTATATTTCCGTGTATCATCGGTGTATTTGAATAGCGGGACCTGTGGCTGCTTTATACTTTATGTGCGATTGCTTCCCGCGAAATATAACAATCTCAGCCCATTTTTTTCGTAACTGATTCATATCGCCGAAAACACTTTTTCTGTGAGCTTACGTGATATCTTTAATCATTGCGCATTCACTTCAAAAATGGTTTAGAACGAAGCAGTACAGAACAGCTCGCTTTGCACAGCAACCTGACGACGAATTTTCCCATATATGCATAGATATGCAACCCCAGCAATGTCAATATTACTAGCTATGAAAATCGGTATGTATGATACGTGCAAAATAAACTTCATGCCTTTGCTTCGAAACTGATAAAGTTTCTTCAAGAGCGAGCGAAAATAAGTCAGCTATTATTGAACTTCCTTCCTGCGAAAATCAGAACTTCGGGCAAGTTAAATTTTCTGCCAGCTAATACTGAAAAGCGTAACGTTCATACACATGGACGGATGGAGCCTCAAGCTGAATTATCACGTAAATTTTTACTTCTATCGTAAGCGAAGAAGCTTATTCATGAGCAATGCTTTCACAGAAGTACTTTCTAAATTCAGATCATAATGATGATTTCTCACATCTATATCATAATTCTGCTTGCGGCTCCGTCTGTACATCCGTCCGTCCATGTGTCTGCACATTGCGTTTTTTGGTATTAAATAAGCGAGAAGCTTTGATTTTCGCTGGAAGGAAGATCAACCATAGCTGTCTTCTTTTCGCTTCTTGAAAAAAAAAATAGTGAGTTTCGAAGTAAATACATAAAGATTATCTCACCAGTATCATATGCCCCGCTTTTCATTTTTTCACGACGAATTTTGTTCGCTTTAGTGGTGGCGGGTGATATTTTTAGTAGCGCCAGATGCATGGCTAGGAATAGCTTTGGAATCCCAGTTCATATATTCTTTGAAATACTTATCCAACTGCCTAGCATAAGTGATGTCCTTATCAAGCTACCAGCAAGCATGCTCGTCCCACTCTTCTTCGTCTTTTACGTGAGCATCAACGGTATTGTTACTTTACTCTAAAGTGAAGTTGGCAAATATGAGAATGATGTAAGACTCTGCAACACCGCAATTTAGGACAGTAAGAGCGAAAAATCTTAGAGAGACCTCGACCGCCTTATAAATGCAAGTTGGTGGATGAGCTTCAGTGTCGACAAATGTTTGGTGAAGCAAATCGGAAGAAAAACAAAAAAGCCCGATTGAAGACAATGGCAATTATACTGCATCAGTTACCTAACAACGTGACCCAGAACTAAATCACAACGAACCTAAAAGGCGAGAATTTGGCGGAAGTGTAAAACTGGCAAAGTCCAGGAATTTCTCATCAGGAAATTTGAGCATATATATACAAATCAAAAAACACACTAATCCTTCTCTTATAGAAAGTGCAAGTTCGCCCTCACCTAGACCTTGCTGATCATATCTAGTCACTTCATCTTTCGTAAAGATATTAATAATGCTGTGGGAGAAAGCAACGCCTCGGTGTCGTAGCTCACAGCTTATCCGGGACAGTTTGTGTGTCTTTGCATAACGGCAATAGCATGGAATGGACATTGCATTGGCTGCAGTGCCTCCCTTAGTTCATCTGTTGCCACTCAGCTAATATTATGTGCTTAAAAAATCCTTATCTAACATTACTCACCATAGAGTAACCTAACATAATTTTACCTAGACAAAAAAATTTCCTAACCTGCACCGCTTACAATTCTTTGTGCTTGACTTCCCTGTTTTCTTGACAGATAGCTGTTTTAATCTTGTTCATGTATTTCCTTCGAGTTATTGAGAATTTGGCAAAAACTTCTTCAATTTCATGGTTACCGAATGGCTGCGGCCAAATGAATGAGTGCAATTGTCCCACTCCGATGCACGCTATATTATAATTATTTCAAGGGAATCATACCAGTTTCATGGAGAGATCCAGTAAGCTACTATCAACATTATAACAATATTTCAAAAACAACTAAGTACCACAACTATGAAAACTGCTTCCTTTTTTAGTCTACAACACACGTAAAACGAAGTCCAGCACAGAGTAGATGCAAAAGACGCTGTCATAAAAGCTTCATCAGGCGTGATGAAGAACATGATTTGCAGAAAGACAATGGTCATTTTAAAACTTATTCATAACTGTACAGGACCTCTGGTTAACCCGTCACTTGGTAAGGGATCATGTATTGTTATTTCCGAAATGCTATTCCTAGAAGTGTTTTTCAGGTGCCCGGTAAAAGGGTTAAGTGTGTGTTTTTTTTTTTTTTTTTTTTGAGGATAAAAGAGTCTGATTGCAAGTAAATCAACAAACGACGAATTTGTTGTCTCTCAACGATAACACGCCACTCATTGAACGCCTAACAAAAACTCCTTCATTGCCCCAAGACAAATTACCTCCTGCAAAAACTTCACGACCAAACTTCATGGACAATAGACCCTTTTTCTGGGAAGTTGGAAGCGAATGATAGAAGAATCATCAGCGGAGTTGCAGCTTGGAAGCAATCAGCCACAGATCGCGGCTATCACGCCAATTTGATCCTTCTTTGAGCTTGGGACTCAATTGGTAAAGTTATGGCCTTAAAAGTTAGGTGTACAGATGGTTGCTCGACGAAAAACCATCCTTCAAATCTAGCGAATTGGCGCGATCGCGGGTTTTGGAGTGTTGCTTTTACATTCTGCATTAGTCAGCATATAAAATTCAGTAATATTGCAACTGACTTTGGTCAACGCTTCGTTTCAATACAAGTGGGATTTACGCGTAACACTAACACAGAAATACATGGTTTACATACACTAATATTATTGATATAAGGCTCTAAGGAGAAAATTGCGAAGACGCCTCGAAAGCAACTTGACTTACTGAAGCGGTGGGTTTTAATGTGGTGGCGACAAGAACACTGAGAAGTACCACACGTGCTGCTAATTCTGAACAAGTGTCGCGCCATACGGACCATAAATATATTGCTGGGAGACGTGACAAACACAAAGTCAACCACCAGCCATTTAAGTGATGAGAAGGGGGTTGTCAAATAACGCTCGGGAGCAGGGTATGAAAACTATGCCAACCATGACATGAGTGCATCCCACCAAAATATGATACGGGACTTTCAAAAGATAGAAAATTGTTCGCAAAAAATGCATCAGCAGATGGTATCAATGGTAACTTACGAAGCATCCACCACAACAGAGAAATTCCTCCCAAACGTGGATAAGAGATAGAATAAATTGCCACATCAACCATCGAACACTCATGCAACTGACCCAAAATAAACAAAGAATAACAATACATTGAATTGATTTTATGTAGTTAGCATTCCTGGCCTGTACATAAAAAACAATAAAACAGCTCATACTCAGAAGAATAATTAGTGAAGAAAATTCACTCTTCCTACCAATATGGAAATCACCTGAATAAGAATGTTTGTGATGCTGAGATCAAAATGAAAGCGATTCTCTGTACAGCTCTATCAGAAATTATTGTAGGAGACAACTATGATTACGGTCGAGCTTTGATGCAAATCATTCGTAATCACCGGTATTTATGGGTGCTTTCCAACCTTTATGGTTGAGCTAATTCCAAGGATGCTTTTCAACCATGTTTCCGTACATACCCAACTTTCTGCATCCGTATTCGCCAATAGCATTTCCCTCCCTATTCACATATAGTGGAATCTGTATATTATTTCCGATACAAAATCGCGACAGCACTGGATGCCTGCTTTGTGCTGCTGATGGTTAGTTGTTTGTACAAAAACAAATAGTTCAATGCATACGTGCATGTTAGGCCTGTAACTTAGAATGGTCTAAAGCTCTAAACTTCAGAACGATGCTAGAGCAGGAGCTTATGCCAGTCTGTGCAGTGCACGCACGTTTATATATAACTTCTTCAACTCTAAGCCAGATTAAAGCCATACTACACAAGTTAGAGGAAGTTACAAATCCATTGCTGAATTTTGGCCGTAACTACGGTGTCAGGGTACGTAAGGCTAAGTATACCATAATATTTTACATCATTTTACATAGAGCTAATGGGAATATTCTGTTGATAAAACTTTACAGATATAATCTGAATGAACCCCAAAATAGATGGCAATATTAGCTCAAAGATTGTAATACTGTTTAACAAGAGATACAACAAACAAATAATAATGATGGGTAACTAAGCTAAAGTGGCGGAGCGTTAATAAAATCAGGAAACAATAATTAAAAATAACGTCAAGGCGGTTAGCGTCCATACATGCCATGCAAATTTTTGCAATTTATTGAGAGGAAAGAAAAAAAAATGAAAATGTGCTCAATTTTTGCGCCATAATACGCATTTTTAGATGCTTCGTATTTTTGCAATATAATACACATTTTTAGATGTTTCGCGTTGTTTTCACTATAATGCGCATTTTTAGATGTTTCGCATTCAAACTGATCGTCATATAATATTATTTTGGTCGATTATGTTGAGAATTCTAGCCATATTATAATCTATGGCAATCCATACTTATTCTTCCCCAAAAAGTGGGAGGAATGCCACTCATGATTGTACCTACGGATATCCGTTGATAACCTACCATAGTTATGGAAAGAAATTCACCCATAATCGTATGTGAGGAATTCCACTAGTAGTTTCCTTTGATTTGTTGCTGGAATTCCACTGAAAATTATTTGTCCAGTAAAACACTTATATTTTGCAATGTTTCATCCTTTGCGCTCATAACTATCGGTATTTCCGCCTAAAATTTCGGATTGGGAGCAGTGACCACGAGAACCGAAAGTACGGAGGAGTGATGTTGTATGTAAAGGAACAGATGGGTTCACAAATTTTTACAGAAATTCTCTAACAGCATGCACGAAAGTATACATAATTCTAAAAATAAAAAATAAACTGGTTCGCATAGTGTGCTATCGACCACCGAAACATGCTTTTGAGAAATTTGCTCAAAAAATTCAGATGCAATACAGTGGACTTGAGCGTGAGCGTAATCTAATAATTGCAGGTGACTTCAAGTTTCCTTAGCTTAAATACTCACAACCAGACCTAGCAAATGACACAGGCAGCTTTATTTCCAGCACAAAGCTTTCAGACACAATAGGTGAGAGGGAACAAGAAACGCGAAAGCTCCACGCGGTAGGCAACATGTTCGTGAGGAAGTTTGGTTACTGTTCTAAAAAAGTCAAGTGTCAGCTGTTTCGGAGCTATTGCTACCCTATGTACTGTAACTCGCTTTGGCCGAACTTTAAACAGAAAACTATTGAACACCTGCAGGTGGTCTATAATGACATATTTCGCTAGGTTATGAATGGATTGCGGTCATGTACTGCCAGTATGATATTTGCTCAAGAGTATACTGACTGCCCAGATGTTAGAATACGAAAATGGGCGTTCCATCTCAAAATTAGGTTAGAAAAATCAGTAAACTCGCTGGTAAACGTGATTTGCAATGGCCCTGGCTACAATTAAGCTGCCTAAGACGTATCTATAGCCGACGACAGCGCATATACAAGGAGCCGTAATACAGTGTAGCGTGTACAAATACTTTCAATCGCTTTCTGCATCAAATTTCGATATGTTCGATAAATTTAATAGCACTATCTCTTTGTGTACTAAAATAAAGTTGACCGATTTACTTCAGGTAATGAATCAACTCTCGTTAGTGTAGGTGATGTCTTTGCCAAGAAGGAAAGCAACGTATTAGATTTTCTCATTGTACAGAATACCCAAGTTGTAAAGAATATCAACACTCAGGGCAGTGATTATAGTAAAGATCCTTACTTTTAAAACCTTATTTCCAGAAATGCAAAAAGATGATCTCCCCGGGGTGTCGTATCATTCTCATTATCAATATGTGTTTTTTATATAATTTTCGTAATTCCTTTCAATATTTACAGGCTAATCCTCTTAAGACGACAGCCTTTTCACTTGCAAGTTTGTACATCTTAACCGGCGTGATTTGTTACGCGGACCAATACGGTTGAGTGATTTTCTGTTATTAAAGAAAATACCAGGACGCTTTTTAAAAGCGAATAATGCAAAATAATAAATGTCAAACACAGGAGCAGCAAGCAATAGAGAAATAATTATTGACACTTAGGTGCCATAGATTCGCTCTCCAATGTCGAGTTACTAAACCCACTCAACTTGACTTGTCTGGAACTTCAGACAGGATCATGAGCTTCCCCTCAATGAATCGCATTGTAGATGCTAGAAGCAACCCGACTACATTTGCGACAGCTGATCGTTTCATTTTCCGGAGTAAGATCGTGATTTTGGAAGCCTGAAGGGTTAATCGATTATGGGTGAAACCCGTTGGAAGTTGCTAAGTCTACCAGGCTTAATTTCGTCGGCCTAATCGATGAGATCTTTTGTTTTGTGGGAGCTACAAAAAGAAGAGTGTGAAGTTGGTAAGCATAGAATGATGTCTTCAAATATTGGCCATTGAAGTCCACTCAAGGGCGATACTCTCATGAGATGGGCCAATAGTAGTAACCCAATCACCTGTTCCTATGACGACGCAGCACCTTATTTCAAAAAGAAATACTCCAGTGAAAAGGGTCACATACTTATTACTCTAAAAGAGCTTAGCCGTTTCATATCTCGGCTCGCAACTATCAGGCATGAAATATTCCCAGCATAAAAAAACACGCAATAACTTTGGACACCTGAAGTTTATCTACCCATCTTACTGCGAGCATCGTGTAGTGTCTGTAAGTGGAGCACAAACTTCGCTAAACTTTTGCTTGGCTTTCTAGATCAGCTTTGTAATTCTTTGAGCAAACTTCGGTCCAAATGCAATCTCTCTGTTAGTCGAGCTCGATAGAATTCTATTGGTTGTCCCGCACCACGGTGATCCCATCCGCAAACTTCATCAAAAGGTTTTGTTTTCTCGAGGGTATGAGGAAACAGTACTGATGCGTCTCGCGAGATGGAGATATTTTATCCGGGATGGTAAGATAGCAACCGATATCTCGCAAGGCGGCCTGGCATAAAATTTTGACAATGTTTTATAAAAATAGAGGTAAGGTTTGGCAATATTGTTGAAGGATTTAACTTATAATTTTCAGAACACTGTTTAATACAAAAGGTTTATTGTTTTTTTACAACGGTGATAGAAAACAACCGGAGTGTACGCTTAAAGGAGTGGTATCATAGCAAATTTTCATTTTCGTAATGTCACTTGAAAGATAATAGCTATTAAATACATAGCGTTCATTACAATTGGAGGGCTAATATGATAAGTGCATTCACGCCTTAGATTACACGTATCCTTAAGCGGTACTGTACTATACATATTAGTCTTGAAATTGTTTCATTAAGTGTTCTTACTTTAGCAAGAAATCTCGATCATAACTTCCCCAGAATTTTAAGCTCTTTTCATAGATCCAGCAATTCTGCCGTTATTATTTTTGCCCTTGATTGCTATGAGTCGGGACACACCGTATTTATGATCTCCCCGGAGAAAAGCGAAGACAGACTGCAACTTCAACAATGCAAGTGCACCGATAAAACAGCCGCACGCGAATCATTCGTTAGTAGTTTCTTCCATATTTACTAATTATTTCAATATTAACATCGACGCACTTTGTGTATTGAGTTTATATACATTTTCGAAGAAATATTAACGCAAGGCAGACTTCACTGTACCAGCCCTTAACTACAACCAGTGCCACGGCTGTCAGAACCACGTAATTGCTTCGAAACTATCAGATTCTAATTTCCAAATTTAGCTTCAAACCTATAGAGTTCTGCAATGCAGATATTTATTTTAAACTGTGATATTTTTAATTGGTTATCCACATCCATCCTTCCTCCATAGATATCAGTTTGGTGCATTTATAAAAAATCGTGATGCCTCCCTGTTTATAGTAAAAATAATATCATACATGAAGCATGATTGCGTCCAAAAAATGTTGGATAATTTTACTTCGATTTACTTCAGTGTTTCGGTTATTTCTTTCCCTTTTGTGACCTTTCTAAGCATTTGAAACTTTTCATCGAATACTAGAAATAGTATCAAGATAAGGGTCTGACACTGACCAATAGAGCGCCAGAACTTAACATTCACTTCACTTTGCACTTGTCAGCAGAAGTTTAATTATTTTAGTTCTCTGATAACACATTTGATATAACTATAGAATTATTATTTATGTGAATCTAAGAGGCTGGCTTTCGTTAACAAACGGCGATACTTGCATTTTGCGCTTCACTTCCCACTGCCTCACGGACAGTTTCCCCCACACAATACCCCTCACTCTCTGAAAGTAGGCATTTAACTCTTCATATGGCGCTAATGCTTCATTTGCAGGAGGCAAAACTCATCAAGAAGAACTTACTGCAGTCACTCTACTAAAGGTTCCTTATCATCTCAACAAGATGAAGACGCGATGGGCTTGTCAGCTCTGGAATGACTTGGGAGCGGTTCGCAGGGAGGTGGAGGTAGGTCCGCATGTGGTGGCGAGCAGGGAATAGGAAGAGTAACGGGTGAGCCATACAAGAATGACCAGAATCGGTGTAGCAGGGGCGGGGCTGCGCCATGAAGTCATGATGGCGAGCCAATACCGCGCACTGCAAGGAACTTGACCTACTGTCAGATTTTCCTTTAAAGCTATGGAGTGGCATTGGATATAACATTTTTCGTATATTACAATGTATCCTGCTGGCAATAACTTTTCTAGAGCTGAGAATACAAAGAAACAGTAAATAATGGGATTTAGCGATTGACTGTAACACCATCTTGGTCGAGGCTGACTAATTATAGTTGTTAATAAAACGAATTGTGTGATAAATACTCTCCTAGTTTTATTAGAATCATTTTTAATCTTAGGCCGAGCAACTCTATAAAATAGCATTTTTTGATTTTTTTTTATAGGTTATGGTTTACAATATAAGAGTCGCAGTAATACGTGTCAAGTATATTGTAGAAGCATGTACTACTTTAACACTTCACATACATATGGACAATCATTTATCTGTGTTTTATGGTCTTTCACAACCACTGATATCATAATTAATTTTTTTTGCTTTCACATACAAAGGAAATTTCAGTATATTATTAAAGTGTGTTTAAAAGATATTATTCGGACTTTGTTTAGCGACACATTCAGATTCCCTCAGCATTTTGATACCATACAGTTATCGAGACATCAGAGATAAGCACCGTAATTACGTTGCATTAATTCATTTGTGAAATTAAATGCCGATTTGAATACCTGTTATTTATTAGCCTGTTATGCGCTCCCTAGCGCTTCTCTTCCCTCCCCACCCACCCCGTAAATGGAGGTCACGCCATTTATGAGAGCTTGAAGC
>LQNS02278174.1:29883492-29895323 GCA_001587735.2 Parhyale hawaiensis | reverse complement strand
CTTGAAGCCCTGTTTCTGTTTTATCGCGGTGATACCATCCATCTCTATCAGCGCTGACCGCGGTTTATGCGTGACAGGTCTTTTCGCCGTTGGTCTTTTCGCCGTCGGTCATTTCGCCGTCGGTCATTTCGCCGTCGGTAATTTCGCCGTCGGTTATTTCGCCGTCGGTCATTTCGCCGTCGGTCATTTCGCCATCGGTCATTTCGCCGTCGGTCTTTTCGCCTTCGGTCTTTTCGCCGTTGGTCTTTTCGCCGTCGGTCTTTTCGCCGTCGGTCTTTTCGCCGTCGGTCTTTCCGCCGTCGGTCTTTTCCCCGTTGGTCTTTTCGCCGTCGGTCTTTTCGCCGTCGGTCTTTTCGCCGTGATGTACCATAAATTACCTTGATAATACATGAATTATGCCCGACCACGCCCACCCTTTTATGCTACTATTTACTACCAGAAAAAAATCAACTTCTGGCTCATATCGTGCAGCAAAACGTCCCAGGAAAAGAAAGGGTAATAAAAAGAGAAGGTGGAATAAAATTAGAAATACAGTAACTTAAAATGCACTGATGCACATCACCGATCTCAGTCATTCACTAAACATGAAATAATGATAAATAAAATATCCAACTAAAGTATAATGAATAACGAATTCCAAATCTAGTTATTTACCAAAAAAATGAAAAAATCACTACTGGAACTTAAAATACCATAATTCTCATAAAACTTGCACAACTTGGTCATTTACTAAGACATGACGGAGTTACTAAAATGACTAAGATATAGTCAATCGGCAGTCCACTTGAATGTCGTTAGTTAGGCTGGTGTAACCACTGCTGTTCCTTCCTTTGCATGGCTTTTAGATTCTGACTTAGGCTGTTGTTGCTTTGTTTTTTTTTTCTTCTTATTTGCTTCTTTTAGTGGGTTAGATTGAATTCTTTCGACCCTACCTTTATTCCGACAATTCCATGTATGTTTTCTTTCTCTATTTTACAGCGCTGATGATGGATATAGTATGTTCCGAAACGTTTGCGATGTATGCTACATAGTAAACATGTTTTTATATGCAGTGTGCTCAATACACCTTGAAAATTCTGTGCATAAGGTAAATAGAGTTCTAGGGCGGAGAGAATTACTCACTATATATCCAACAAAACCTAGCCTCATTACAATGACTACAGCTGTACCACTCGTTACAACCCATAACTGACACTTTTTCCTCCGACTGTCCGTTTTCCTCGCTTCCCTTATAACCGTCCGACGTCTATATAAGAACCCCACACCGCACCATGGTCATTCGCCCCTTAGGTACCACCCTGCCAACATATCAAAACTTAGGTCATCTTAAATAAATTTTTTTTTGTTAGGCATCCTTTATAGTTTTTATTAGAGATTTCTGATGATGGGAGAAAAAAAATACCGAAACGTTAACTTTTATTTGTCGACTTTGTATTTATTGTTAGAAGTTACCTTAGCCAATTAGTTTATTAACGATTGACGGTTTAGTGATTTAACTGGTTTCATGTCATCGAGCACTGTAAAAAAAACTGGCTGCAGCGTGGCGATGACCATTGTTGCAGGGAAAGCAGTGCGCATCATACACAAGAGGACCGAGAATGAAAGATGCCCAAAAAGTCCTAACTAAGGCTGAAGTAACCTATGGAATCGCTCCGACTGCGCAACGTCCACAACATAGGATAGGTGAGCCTACGTTGATCCGTCCCTCATATATTCCTCGGAATGGTAATGGTGATGTAAAATTAAGGTATACCCGCTCAGCCACGCCTCCATTTCACACTGGCACGATTGAGAGAAATAATCTTCGGGAGAATGGACTGAGAATGAAAGTAAAACAGGAGCATAATTGTCCAGGCATGGACATAATGACAGGATATTATAAGAACGTCAACGGATAAGCCAGGCAGACAATAATGATTTAGTGCGTTTTTTTACAAAATAGCATCCAGTATCACGAATATTGGTAAGAACAGAAAATCTTCAAATGCTTGCCAGCATTGTGGCAAGTATTGTAGAAATGGGCTTTATATAGTGTATTTAACTTGCTTCTTTCCATGACAAGAACAAGCTTAAAATTGCTGGTAAAGAGGAGCTGTGCCTTCACTTATATAACAAAAACAGCTGTGTGTTCAGAAGATGATATCTCTTCACCGGCGGCATCAAGCCTATCTATCTCGATAGTCAGTGAAATATGTTGCTCTGGTTTGTGGCGAGGTTTTCATATACTCTTCCATACTGCTGACATACAAAAACAAATTATAAAATCGGTAACTGTCCTAGGTTTATATTTTTCATGACATACATACTAGTATTTAACCTTCATTACCTCTGCCAAGCAGGATATGTTTTCGTCGAGTTTGCGTGTCTGTCTGTTTGTTTGTGTGTGTGTCACCAACATAACTCAAAATGTTAGGAATGGATTTCAACGAAATTCGTAGGGCGTGTTAGGTATGTTAAGAGTAACAAGTGATTAACTTTTGGCGAAGATCCGTTCATCCTTTTGTTTGTTTATAGAGCTGGATTCTCTATTTTTGCCCTCATAATAGTCTTTATCACAGCTGGATTCTTTATTTTCTATTTCGTTGCGATCGCTAACTAAAATATAGGGAAAAACAAGTAAGGGATTCGGTTTTGAGATGTGATAAAAAATATTATCAAGGCAAAAAGGGAAAAAAATTTAACTGAATTGTTTTGTTAGGAATGTGTCAAGGATTCCAAAACTGTCATTGCTTTTATTCTAGCATGAGAACTCATTGAGTTCTATTCTTTTGAAATTTCCAAAATATACATCTATATTTATAAACTCTAATATCTCAAAAACTAAGGCCTAAATCGAATAATTTATGCGAACAAAATGTATTTCTTTTTCAAAAATACGTATTCTGATAAAGTTTTTTCACAACAATCAGTCTACAATTGATAATTTTGGGCTCCCCATGCCCCCCTCAATAATGTACCAGTTACGAAAGTTCTACCCGACTTTTTTTAATGTCCTCATCATATGGAAAAGGAAAATACATGACAGAGCCGTGAAAGAAAAATGTACACAGACACTACCCTAGGATCTTTACTATACAGCGAAATAACAAATCATTTCAAGGCCTATGACCGGCAAGCTGCAACAGTAGCTGCTAACAAATGCCAATTTAATTCATGTTCTTCCGGCCGAGATGGTACCCAAGATGGCTTAATTTTGGCCTACAACTGAGAGCGCAACGGACATACTAACGAAGTATACGGAAGGAACCAAGGAAGTAACGTAGGTTGGAACGAACATAATTATAATATGACTAGCGGGACCCGTGAAAATTCCTCGACTGATTGATATCTTTACTTTACATTAATAATAATACTTTTTTTTTCACTCTCAGTCTCTCAGCTGAAAACATCGAAACATAGCTTGGGAATTGTTGTTCTATAGTCTGTCGGAAGCAGTTAGTTACTGTTCTTTGTTTTTAATTTTGCCCTATACCTACAAGCATGCAATTATTACCCCGATCCCCAAGGATGATAATAGCATGGGTCTAGCTAACTATAAAGCTATCACCCCATCTGGTCACGTAGTAAAGACGTTTGAAAGGGTGTTTAGAAAACACATAGTACATCATTTCGGGAGCAATAACCTAATTACATCAAATCAACATGGCTTTTGCCACGAACGATCTACTACTGCTCAGCTGCTTGAGCTTTATGAATGTATCTAGACTTACTGTGCCAAAGCAAGCACGTGGACGTAATATATTTAAAATGTGGAAGAGTATTCAAGAAACTGGACCAAGGATTACTATTATCCAAACTCTCCAATTTGGGTATCTGTCGTCCCTCAGGGCAGTGTGCTTGGCCCACTATTGTTCGTTCTCTATGCTAGTGACATGTTCTCTTCGCTTGACAACACGATGATCAACTATGTCGACGATTCCAGTTTGATGGCAGTTATACCTGCTCCTCCTCGTTTTCGTGATGCTGTCGCTCAGTCTCTGAAATGGGCTTTGTCATGCATTAGTGCATGGTCCTCGGCCTGGAGTATAAAGCCGAATGGCAGTAAGGCCAGTCGATGATTATCAGTCGATCTCAGACACTTGTACTGCACTATCCCCAACTGGAGATTGATGACACTTTGCTTCAGGAGTCTAGCTCCGAGGAAATTCTTGGTGTTGTCTTTGATGAGAAGCTTACTTTTGAGCCGCATATTAGGAGGTTGGTGTCACGTCCTTCCACTAAGATTGGGCTCCTACATAAGGTGAATTCTATGTTTGATTACTGTCAGGTTGGCCGCAGATGTTTTTATGCGTTTTTCCTGCCTGTGTTAGATTATTGCTCACCTGTCTGGGCTTCAGCTGCTGACACTCACTTGCGTCTGTTGGACCGACTTGTTCGTTCAGCCAGCAGGCTTTGCGCTGATAATGATCTAGTGAACCTGTCCCACAGGAGAAGAGTAGCAGAGCTATGTATGTTTTATAAGGTGTACAATAATGAGAGGCATTGGTTGTATTCTGCTCTCCCTGCCCTCAAGGTTTTTGGGAGAAAGACTCGTGCTGCGCGCGGAGCGCACTCGTTCACTTTGGAGGCTGTCGTATTTCGAACTAATCAGTTCTGTCGGTGCTTCGTGCGCTGGTCGGCTAAGGTTTGGAATTTGTTGCCGGCATCGGCTTTTGGTCGTATTGCCCTGCAGGCGTTTAAGTCAGCTGTTAATGGTTTTTTGTTAGATTTCCTTTAGCAGCATTTTGGGCTTCGCGGTGTTGCAAGATGTTTCATTTGGGTTGTATTACCTGTCCGTGGGAGCTCAAGCGTGAAGTTTTAATAATAATAGTAATAATAATCCGGGGAAAATATCTTCGATGGCTCAAAGCATTTCTTATAAAGCGAGCCCTAAGTGTAAATATAAATAATAAAGTATCCAAACGACTTTAGGTACTCAGCGGAGTCCTACAAAATACTTTACTTAGTTCAATACTCTTCTACTCATTACTCATAATAAATGACATGCGGTACCAATGCAACTGTGCCGTTCTCTCCTGTTCGCGGATGACACGCGAATATTGGCAGTGGTGCAGTCAGTAGCAGACGTACGGAATGTGTAACTGAATTACACTAGCATCTTTCTTTGGTCATCGGATAACAACATGACTTTCAACGAAATAAATTAAAACTGTTACGATAAGGGAAAAGCTCTTCCCTCACATACAGTACTATAAGACCAGAGATGGAGCGAAATCAAACTAAAAAAAAAAGAGACCTTGGGGGGAGAATGCAGGATATTGCCACATTCGAGGATCACGTGGCTAGAACTGTTACCTAGGCAAGTAAGAGAGCAGACACAGTGCTCACCTTATAGCAACAACTGCATGTGGCGGCTCCGCGATCACGATTGAAACATGGTTTCTCGCCAGATGAAATCATGCGCGATTCCATCCCTTGGTTAAGCAATAATTCAAGATTTAAAATGTTCGTTTATAAGTAATGTTTTCTTATATTTAAGGACAAATTGAATAATGTTATTGTGACTTTCTTATTTTGATATCCATAAGTGTAGTGTCTTTAATATAATGCCTGTTCAGTATCCAAGCAGCGTCATACACTGCTAGCCCACTTAACTCTAAATAATACACATACAGTATACTTCGGCCGCAGAAAGACGCCTCTGCTAATTTCCTACTTCAAAGTGTGTGAGTCAAGGACCTCCCTGCCACTCTCTGGAGTCTAGTTGCAGAATGGCCGGACTTAATTGAACTTTGAGAGGCTAATTATCTAGTGTGCAGCTGCGTGGAGGTTTGAGGGTTAGGAGTGCAACTCCGCGCTTCCTGGTGGAGGCTATCACAGCGTCAGAGGCAAATTTTTAGCAGATATGGCACCCTGGATTAACTACTTTTTGAAGTGAAGTTTAATTTACTAAGGTATACTTCATATTCCATTCGTACTGCTCTTCAATAAATCACTGTACATAATCACAGCTTGTATCTGCTTGAATCCATACAACCTCTCCTCTCACCACTTGTCAGTTACTTACGTTGCACTCATACACGCAACTCTGTTGAATGGTTGTTGTTTATGATAGGAAGTATGAGCAATGATTGTATTTCTTGTATCATCCTCTTAGAGCATACACAGTAGTGGCCAAAATACAAGGACCGTATGGATCAACAAATTTCTGAATAGTTGTTACTTGAAAGTTTTGCCCGCACATTTATGAAAATTTCGCAAAATATTCTTGGAACATAATAACTGTATGAATTACAGTTATAACGACTATACAAATATCTTTAACTAGGAATAAATATTCAAAATAAAACAAAAATTTCACATTTTGTGCTCGCCAAAAGTTAAGGAACACTGTTGAATTACCCCCGTCAATTTTAAAATATTCAATTTATGTAATGAAAGAATTGACAGTCCATTCTATTACGCAATCTTAATATATATATATATAATATATACAGTTCAACACCTTTAAAATAAGAAGGAAGTCGAATTATAAAAATGTAAACGTTTCGGGGTTCGCCCATCATCAGTTCTTCTGTAAAGAGAAGGATATTCCAAATGAAAATCTATTGCATAAAGCTACTTACAAATTCATAAGGTCACAAAAAAAATAAATACTAACTATAAAAAAGGGATGAGCACTGTTCTGGTCAATTAAAATTGGTTTCAGTCTAAAAATATAAACTGATTCAACTATCCTAAGGTCAGAGCTATTGTACGTAGTAAGCGTTTCGAAGTTTTCTAAACGGACTCTGGAGCCGCAATCCTCAACGTGCTGTCGCACGGATGAAAATGCATAATGGGCAAGAATGTTACAGGTACGACAACTTCTCCCCGCGTGTTCAGAAGATCTCTTAAAAAGTGTACGGGTAGTAGAGCCCACGTACGATGATGAACATAGTTTACAACTGTATTTATATACAAGAAATCACTGGAGGCCACGAGGAAGAGAGTCTTTTTACCGGAAACGAGAACCTATATTATATTTGTTGGACAACTTAATTGATAGTTTTGATCTATACAAGATAGCTGACAAATATTGTTAGAATTATTTTTTTCGAGCTGTTTGGCAAATACAGCTCAATATTCTGTCTACTGTATAGAATCAAGGTAATTTTTTTAAATTATTGGTATCGTAAGAGGGGCAAAAGTTTTGTGTCGGGTATGTTCGACTGGGCGCCAAAATTAAACCTTTGAGGTTTGAGTTGTCTAAAACTTCAGACAGAAGCTCTGAATTCGTCACTTTGACTCGTGCTGTTGGTGTTAGAAGCAATGCGATTACGGTGAGCCTGCTCAAATCTCCATTTTACGGAGCAAGATTTTTCTGGAGGCTTCAATGGTAAATGATTAAGGGTCAGTAGCTGAAACTCAATTCAAACGGGTCGAAGTCAGCACATGCCTGAAGTTTCGAGCAAGTCAAGCGTCAAAGGTTAAACTATGGCACCTAATCGAACGCGTAATAATGTGTTATCAACAGATGAAAAACTGATAAAACAATTAAACTAACTATCCGAAAACCGACATTCCCTGGGTGACTTCCAGACAAGAAGATCTACTGCTTGTGAGAATGTTCTTTAAAAGAGCGTGTCAAGACGCTACATCAATTTCTTGTGAAATTTGTGATCAGACGGAAAATGCAATATCTCGGTCCTAAGAATACAATTTCTCGCATGTGAGTTAAATGAGGAAAATTTACTGACTCCGATTCCCGCTTGCAAAGCTTCGATTTCAAAGAAAAATCGAAAGTTCTGTCCTGCCCTGGCCACAGAGCAAATTCTATTGACAGACGAACAAGGCTATATGATTTATTTCAGCGATGAATCTAAACTGAACTTGTTCGAAAAAGACGATAAAGACTACATAGGACGTACAAATGGCGAACGCTTATCTCCTTGTGTGTTTAGAAGACAGTGAAGTTTGGAGGTGGGAGTGTAAATAGGGTGTGGGGGTGACTTATAGTAGGACTTGGGCCCATTGTTCCTTTACTCGAAAAAATTAATACTAGTGTTTAGAACGAACTTCTGCGTCGACATGCTATTCCTTATGCAATGGTACTGTTGAAACCTCAATTTCTATGCAAGACAGTACCTGCGCCTTGCCACAATGCTAAAAAAATAACACGTCTTCTCAAAAAAGAATAGCTTTACATAGAGGCCATCTCAAGGTCCTAACTCAAATCCTATATTGAGAATGTCTGGAATCGGGTAGAAATCACGGAATAGAAGCCCTCAGAGTCTTGATGAATTTTAGCGTTTTCTGAACGAAAAATAGGAAGGGATTAGCACGTGTTAAGGAGGAGGCATTGAAGCCAACCAATGTAAAAGAAATTCACTGGATATTACATTTTTAATAGCGTTCTTCTTACGTATATAATGGCCAACAGTTAATGACGTTATTGTATTTTTGGTGTCGTCTTTAATTTTTGCCAGTGCAAAATGTGCATTTCTATTTTTTTAAGTTAATTACTTACAGTTAAAAATAAAATGGAAAATTTTTACATGTAATTGATACAGATATAAGTTCCAAGTATATTAAGTAAAAAGAAATTTAAATGTAAATGAAAAACACTTCATGTAATTAACATTTAATTGTGTTGTTCTTCTTCCGGTTTTCATGTTTTGATCACTACTGTATCACTACTTATATTTTTAGTTAAGGTTATACGTCCTACCCCTGAACGCCTGCGCTCCCACCCTCATATACTTGGACTTGTTACCGTGAAGATATGCGATCGTGGCTACGATTGTTTTGGCCAGGTGAGTAATCCAGTTGTGCCTGCTACTTCCTGAGTTCTAGTATAACTCACCCCCCCCCCCTACCCACGACATTACGTATACCAAGAATGGAAGTAAAGTAGGACAAATCATCCAGAATTAACTACCTTCTTCGAGATACTGCACGATGCAGTATATCGAAAGCAACGTGCAACCTGTCCTCGGAAGTGTTCACACGCCGGACGAACGTGTACGGGTACAGCAAGTCGGGGGGAAATTCAAGGCAGAAAACAAAGCTCGTCAGTAGCGCCAGAAAAACGGTATGGACGTAACAAAGATGCCCCGCTGGCTTAGCAGAGGCTAAGGTAACCTATGAGGTCCTGTTGGGGCGCAGCTTCCCATTACAAAGGATGCGTGAAACTATAATTAAGCGAACCAGATATGGCCAGATGCGGCGCTAACTAATTATACTGCAGCGCATTGCTCATCCATTCTATGCTTCCTGTGCCATGCGCTGTGTGTTTCTGCATGTAGTGCAATATAACGACGAATAAACTTAAGAACTGCAATAACTCTAGTAGTTACATTTATACGTTGCATAAAAGAATTAGCACTGTTATTCTCGCTAGACCATTGTCTTTCAATTTCTTCATTAAGATACAAAGACAAGTGGAAGTTTCCAGGCTAATGAGCGATTCATTAGAACCACTTTTCAACTTCACAAAAACGAATGAACGCAGACATTGGTTAAATAATACTTCCTTTACAATGTGTTTCATAACAGAAAAGTGTGAGTGTTATGGAATTATATCAGCTTCACAGCAACACGGCTGCTCTATTGAGCTACGTCTAAGACTTACGCACTGTAAGTGCAATGTTAGAAGAATAAAGGAAAAATCGTCATATTTTTATATTGCACTTGGAGCTGCATAGAAACTTACGTCATTGAAAAAGCCAGTTCATTCATAGAATTCTTCTACTTTTGATATTCAGGGGAGAATTAATATATGGAAATGTTACCCTTCATATTTAGACCACAAAGACGTAAAGAAGCTCTCGCATTGAGAACTGTGCTCGTTTGCCTAAGTTCTTTGCATTCTTCTTTGTCTAGTAGTTTTTCCCCTTGCGCATCGGACCAAATTTTGGTTTCTCGTAGGAGTAGCATAGCTCGAAGGTTACGAAGAGTTAGTGCCTGCTGATATCGGGTTAAAAGACCTGTATTAGTTTCAAAACACTGCCTCTGTCTACCGACAAATGCATAGCAATGCCAGAGAGAACTACACCAGTCACAGTTGTACAGGAGCCTCCTTCATTGCTTTGCAAGAGGAGGATCTCTGCATGTGGTGGGGTCAGATCCTGAGGAGCTTTCATGTCTGTTGTTATCGTCATCTGAAGTAGTGGCAGGTACTGCCTCGTAGGGATCAATTATGCTTGGCGATCAAACGAAGTCTAGAGAATTTTCTCATATAACTACACAATACAAATAAAACTTTGCAAAGTGCTGTAAAAAGATAATATCGCTTTCATACTTACATTAACTTGCAGAGTATCCGCCCTGACAGGCGATACGAAGACTTTAAGGTTTGCCTTATCCAGGCTCCAAATAGGAATGCTGTTGGCCACCTTGAAGCGTCTTTAGGTTATATTGAGGTGGCTTAAAACTACATTTTACGGAACGATATCGAATTTCAAGAAGGCTTAAGAGGAGCCGCACAGCTGTCTGAAGTCCTCACAAGTCAGACCTCTAATGCTTAGTTTTGCCGCCCATTCCAACGCGTCCTTCCTTTACTACAAAGGTTATGTGTCCTGTGGTACTGTCCGGGGACAAATGCTTTTGTCGCTAGGTAGTACAGCCTGGTTAAGATTTAATTAAGCTTTCTAAGTTCAGATAAATTTTATTTGCCGATTGTTATAATAATCATATGCTATTCGCACATACAACATTGTGATATTTTAGCTCAAAATGTATATATTTAGACGTATTTCTGGCTACATTTATGTTCACGTAAACGGACGTTTCTATCGACCGTCTAAAGTGATATCAGGTACCGAAAGGCTGAAGGTCGGATGCAATTTTGCCCTTACTAATTCGCTCGTCGGCCAGTCTCGTAAACTTTAGCGACAACCTCGCATTCCCAAGACCTTCCTGCTAAGCGCTATCGTTGCATGCTGTCATTCAAATGGCAGAACCATAACTTGAGATGTTTGGTTCACTTGTTAATATCCGGATAATCTTTCCTCTTAAAAGACGACTTCCGATCCTTGGATGATCAACCGTAACCAAAGCTCCATGCGGGCTTTTACAGAGTGTGGTAAATGGGTCCCGGAAGTCAATAATAAAAAGAGCTTTCTCAAGAAGCAACGCAGCATTACCTGTCTGGCACTGTATCTTACTTGCTGTTCAATTCTGGTCGTCACATCTGTGTAAAGATATCGATAAAATGGAAAGACTCCAACGCAGAGCAACAAAATTGATACCTCAGCTGCGAAATAAGTCGGATGAAAGTCGCCTAAAAGAACTGGGTCTGATCTCTCTTGAACAAAGACGTCTCAGGGGGCAACTAATAGAAACATTCAAGTATTTGAACGGCTTCAACGACGTACCTACAACGGGGCTCTTTGAAAGAGACCTCAATGATCGCTTGCCAAACAACGGTCATAAACTGAAGCATAAAGCTCGAAGAACGACCTTAAATCAGCAGTTCTTTCCGTATTTCTTAGTCAGCATTTGGAATAGACTCCCTTCCGATGTTGTTAGTGCGGAGTCAGTCAACGTGTTTAAAAGTCGTCTTGACATATATTGGGAGAGACATCCTCCGCAGCTAAAAACTCCTCCTACAGGAGTCGCAAACTCTTAAAGGCCAAAGCTTAAGGGGCCACCTTAATCCGTCTCCTTCTCTCTTCCGCTCCAACTACACAGTTTGATGTCCCTAAGCTCCGCATGTCAGCGGCTCTTGATCGTGCTTGCGTGCATTCAAGATCGTCTCTTGGGTAATGGACTCTTCACCCCCCTTTTTTCTCTCTTTTCTCCTGTCCTCGATATCCTACTAACATAATGGCAATAGCTCATAGAGTGCCGGGGCGTATGTTCCGGTGTCTCTTTGGGAATGGGCCTATTGGTTCGTCTACTGCCGCCTA
>LQNS02278174.1:29844190-29859698 GCA_001587735.2 Parhyale hawaiensis | reverse complement strand
CTGTGCATCACTGCAACTTTAAACTAACACAGAAATAGGAGGTATTCTAAAAGCTTCGCCATTGCTGCTTGTTATAACGTACCAACAGCAAAAACGACTTGTGCTTATGTATTATTTTCATATTCTTTTCAGTCCAAGCTGAAGCCCTTAGGGCGCTGCGGCGCAATCGAGTACTAACTTGCGTTGCAATGCAATATTGGCGTACGTGTGCCCACACTCTTAGTTTTATGCCTGTGCATGTTCAAAATGCATTGAATATTGCTAGTTCACTTATCCATTTACTTCAAAATAAACAAATCTTCTAAAATTCATTCCATACCGTCTTCTGTGTAAATACGATTGGAATTCAAATTTTGAAAACAGACATGGCGTCTCTGGGGTGTTTACCTAATCATTGGACGGTTCTGTGCTTTTCAGTGATCACGATGATCATGATCACGGTGATTCTCATCACAAATGTAGCCACAAAAAGACGCCATATGTACGCGCTATGCTTATATCTTGTTAGCTTGTTGCGCACAATGAATAGGCAGGTACTCGATACTCTCTAAATTAGAAAAGGCCTCCGAACAATTTGAAGTTTAAAGGTAGGCTAAAAGCCCAATTGGAAATTTATGAGCAGTTATCGGCTGCCTATAGGTTAAGAGTGAAAGGTATCCGATAAAATCGGATAAATGCCTATAAATTTTCGATTGGGTTGCTGGCACAACCTGAGTGCTAGCAAACATATTTAAGCGCTAACAAAAATCTTTAAGCACTAACAAAAAATTTTAAGCAATAACAACAATTTTTAAGCACTAACAACAATTTTTAAGCGCTTGCAAATATTTTTAAGCGCTTGTAAAAATTCGGATGGTGCTTACAAGCATTTTAAGCGCTACAAAATCTTACCATTTTTTAAGCAGTTTAAGCAAAATAAGCTTTAAGCATTTATTTCAAGCAATGTCCGGGCTCTAGTCATAATATTTGTTAGCAGCATAACTAAAAAATTTATGAATGGATCTTCAAGAAAATTACAGAAAGTGTTTATACTATGAAAAAGTACAAATGATTAGATTTTGGTATTCATATAAAGAAATCATAGTCTCAGCACCAATGTGAAATTTTCGTTACCGTTGCGTTAATTGGTGGAGGTATGCGCTCTCCGAGTGCTCTAGTAGTTATATCGCTAGCCCTTACCCTATTTCGCGTTGTCTTTCAGTAAAGATGATTCGTGCGGCGATGGACGAACTCTTCCTGGCTTCCTTTTCAATTTTTTAAAAACAACGAACGAATTTAAAAATATAGTACTGCGTTCGATGCATTTAAGCTTCATATTTTTTTTTTTGTTTTTTACCTAACCTAACCCAACTTAACCAAACCTTTCTAACCTTTCTAGCTTTACCTACCCATACCTAACGTTACCTAACTAACCTAACTTAATCAGCGATACAACGAGCAGCGCCGCCCACCAGCTTGAATGCCGCTCATACGCATACGATCTGCGTACACAAACACGCACACAAATCGGTCGTGAACGACGATAGCGTCTCCCGGAGGGTCCCGTCAAGGTTTTGCTCTTCTACGACGGTGGAAAACTCTTAGACACAAGGGAAAAGTCCTTCCCCTGATTAGCGTCTACCGGACATCAGAGGTTTGTATTCCCGAGCCTAAGTAAGAGGTGACTACTTCCTCAGTCGGCTCAGTGGATATGGTACTTAGGGAAGTTCTGTAACGGAAGTGTAAGGTTCCTGGAATTAGGAAGCGTCATTCCTGACTCCACCTGCTCCACCGAGCAGACAGTTCAGGATGCCGGTTTGGTGTGGATGAGGCTGTAATCCTCCTCGGGTGCTCCCATCGGGAACCAGGGATCCAAGATCCTCAGGAAAAAGCTCAGCCTACCGGCAGAGACTATGCTGGAGAAGACGAGCCCAGAGTAATTCTGATCTACAATAGATAGTCGTCCCGGAAAGACACCGGTTAAATATTTGCATGGCGGAGGTAATGAAAGCAACCAAGTTTTTCAGAGACTTTTCGTATAATATAGAGTATGAAGCTTCTTTCCATTCTTTCAGTCATTACTATCAATAAAAGAGTCAAGGTTACGGAAGCGATCATAGTTAGGTTTAAAATCTACTAAAAGTTTATAGACGTTTCGGGATCTACATGTCCCATCATCAGTATCTGAAATGATAAGTAAAGAATATAAGAAAAAATGGACACTACTATCATTCTCTAAAATTCAAATGGAAAGACTACGAGGTATCTAAAAGTAAAGAATAAAATACTGTTAACAATGATGTACAGCTTAGAAATCTATCTGTTAGTAATATATAAACGATGGGCACTATCTAGGTCGTTTAAAACTGGCTTGAATTGCAAAATATGCATCGATTCTAAAATTCGAAGCTCAAAATGATCAGTTGCAAATGCTAAAACAGTAAAGTCATTAAGAGACACCGGCACCCCGCACTGCTGTGCATGAGCTCTAACGGAAGAATGATCGGGGCCCGCGAGAATGCTGCCCGTTCTACAACTCCTCCCCGCATGCTCACTGGCCCTCGTGTGCAGAGTACGATAGGTTGACCCTATGTAAAAAGATGCACACTGTGCATAACAAAATTTATACAGGAAGTCGAGGAAGTCGATCTTTAAAACGGAAAAGTGAACCTGAGGAAATTTACAAAAAATTGTACGTCTCAGGCTCCGGTCCCGGAATTGTGTATGGACTACCCAAAATTCATAAACCTAATTTTTTTGTTGACTTGCCTTTTAGACTAATTTTTGCCGCTTACAACACTGCCAGTTACTGCATTGCAAAATATCTTGTACCGATTCTAGCCCCTTTTACCACTAATGAATATACAGTAGACAATTCTTTTAAATTTGTTGACCGTATTTGTTCTATCCCAAATGCCGACAGGTATTTTATGACTTCTTTCGATGTAGAAAACCTTTTTACTAACATACCTTTGATAGAGACTGTAAATATTTGTTTGGATTATTTGTTTCAGTGCCAGATAACCAATGTCATAGGTTTAAGTAGGCAATATTTCAAGACACTTCTTGAGCACTCAGTTTTAAATTCATTCTTTCATTTTAATGGCAGTTTGTACAAGCAGAAGGATGGCTTAGGTATGGGCTTACCTTTAGGTCCTACCTTCACCAATGTATTTATGTGCCATGACGAATGTAATTGGTCAAGAGATTGTCATGAAGATTTCCGCCCCTTTTTATATCAGCGATACGTAGATGACACGTTTTTACTGTTCCGTCACCCCTCGCATGCCCCCAAATTTCTTCACTATTTGAACAGTAAATATCCTAACATCAAATTGGTAAGCTCACTTCCTGGGCGTTCAAGTTTTTCGCTCCACTAATACTTTCGAAACATCCGTTTACAGAAAAACACATTTACTGGACTTGGCAACAGTTTTTCAGTTCTGTCCCAAGCAGTTGCAAAATCAATGCCATTTCTACTTTACTTCATCGGGCGTACCATATTTGTTCATCTTATTTTCATGTGGATTCCGAATTTCAATTTTTTACTTCATGTTTTAAGAACAATAGCCATCCTCAAAATTCAACACATTCACAAATCAATTGATTTGTGAACAAGTTATACGACCGCCAACCCGTGACGGCCCTAAGAAAGAAATTTTTATTTTCAATGCAATATTTTGGATTTTGCGATCAGCAACATCTCCGCCCTGTATTCTACTGTGGAGCCTCTACATTCTACAGTGGAGCCTCCACGTTCTACTGTGGAGCCTCTACGTTCTACTGTGGAGCCCCTACGTTTACTGTGGAGCACCGCGAGGCCAAGCGTCTTGGCCCAGACGACGCTGGGAGAAATCGTCCTGCACCCTCAAGGATGAGGCCCTTTCACCCGACGTTTCCACTTGTCTTGCCTTCTGCTTAGGTGATACTAACCCCGTGCTGTTACAAAGGAAACCTATAAAGTAGTTACATTAGTACTACAGTGGCACACTTTCCATTGCCTTTCTAAGTTCAAATCCTGTCTGGGTCGATCCAACGGCATTAGCCCAGAGTTTCACCACACAATCCCTTTGCTATAAAAGCCACAGCGCGACTCTCGCGCGCGTTCATTCTTAGTAATCTCACAGGCAACAACTGCCCGTCTCTCTCTTCCCCAGTGCCACTCAAGCCACTTAGACCACTGGTATTACCACTTGTATTACAATCTCCCGGTCATTCATACTTACGTCACAGGGTCTCGTTCTGATTAAAGACGAGATCCAACGAACTCACCGTATACAGCCTCGTTTATTCAACAGCACGGAACCTTGCATTTTACCCATGTGTTTTGCCAATAAAGAGAAAACCACAATTGACTTTGAAATCCTTCCGGGTAAAATATACGCCTTACCACTCGCCACTTGTTGGGGAAATACTCAACATTGGACCTCAGTCGTACAAATTGAAAACAGAGCTTTTAACATGATTATCGAAGTATTTTACTGATATAGATTTTATAATCATTATGACTAACAATTACACTACAGGTTCATTTTTACGTTTTAATGATCTACTTCCTTTCAGAATGCAAAGCTCCCTCGTGTATAAATTTGGTTGTGCACAGTGTGCATCTTTTTACATAGGGTCAACCTATCGTACTCTGCACACGAGGGTCAGTGAGCATGCGGGGAGGAGTTATAGAACGGGCAACATTCTCGCGGGCCCCGATCATTCTTCCGTTAGAGCTCATGCAGAGCAATGCGAGGTACCGGTGTCTCTTAAAGACTACTGATTTAGCATTTGCAACTGACCATTTTGAGCTTCAAATTTTAGAATCGATGTATATTTCACAATTGAAGCCAGTTTTAAACGACCTAAATAGTGTCCATCCTTTATATATTACTTACAGATGGATTTCTAAGCTGTACATCGATGTTAACAGTATTTTATTCTTAACTTTTAGATACTTGGTAGTCTTTCCAGTTGAATTTTAGAGAATGATAGTAGTGTCCATTTTTCTTATACTCTTTACTTATCATTTCAGATACTGATGATGGGGCATGTAGATCCCGAAACGTTTATAAAGTTTTAGTAGATTTTAAACCTAATTATGTTCGCTTCCGTAACCTTGGCTCTTTTATCTATATTATGGATTAGTAAATCACTAGAAGTCATTTGTTTCAGTCATTACACAATGAAATTTTGTACGACTCAAGTTATGCACATATAACTCATATCGACTCTATGACTTTATGACCTTAGCGAAAAAAAGTAATGGCTGTGCTGTTCTGGTAAAATACTAATGTTGTGCCTGTTTTGAACCAGCTGTTCATAATTATTTTAAACAGATAACGATCAGCCTGTATTGTTTAGGGAATAATTTTAATCGTCCTTAGGACAAAGTATATTGAAGCCGAGCTTTCAAGGTGAATGCTACTCTCGTTTCAAGGTACAGTCTATTACAAAATCCCGAGAAGTATACGTACCTACATTATGGAGTGTAGCCTACGAGTTGCTCCAGAGAATTCAAAATTACTCTATTATAGCGGCATGGGGATGAGAACAAAATAACACCACAAAAAATACCAGTAGCATACAACTAACAGCAATTAAAATTCTTTTATACAGAAAATTAGTAGTGGGTTGTATTTTGCATTGGATTATTGTATACCGTTTTAAAAGGAATATCTGATTGCCGTGTGTCGTTTGACAAGTGTGAGAATCAACAATCGTGAATGAATAGAAAAATGTTGAAAGCAAACGGATATACATCTAGAACATTTCTCAAACAGAGCAAAGGAAAAAAACTTGCTAATACGAATGAAAAACAATGAGAGTACTAGGTGCTCGAGCACCTAGTACGAGCTTTCCACTACGAGCTTTCCACAAGAAGCGCTTGCTGACATGATAGGTGTTAATTTTTCTTTTCTTTTTGCTAATTCTACAAAAGTATAGCAAGATGAACATGTTCATGCTCAGCAGTTGGTGACAGCTTCGCAAGATGTACTGAAGTAGGAGTTCGAAGATATAGATTCACAGGCTTGAAGGGCCATATTAAACAGGTGGTATAATCGCTTTTAAAGTACTGTGATGCTGTGAGATGTTTAAATAAATATTACAAATGTTGGCGTAAGAGATTATGAATTTGCGTTTCAAAGTTATACTCTAAGAGAATCAAGAAGCCTAGGTGCGATATATACCTTCTGAGTTTCGGTGGCCTCATGAGTCAATGCTTCTGCGTGTCGAATAGTGATCTACATAATATTATATTGTATTAGTTTGAGGTAGACAAGGTGCGTTAACGTAGACGTGGTGAATTAGCGAATACCAGATGCATAAGAGTACATGTGATGTTTGAGGGTAGGCAGTGTGCGTTGAGTAGATGAGCTGCATTATGGTACATGAGGCGAATTGCAAGTCGTAGGTCAAATCGGATGTGTTAGAATAAATAAAAATTAATAAATTAAATAAATAAATATTGCAGCTTGTGTTCAATTCACTTACAATAGAACGAATTATAGTGTTGCATAACCATAGAGTTTCCACGAGTCATAAGTTAGTACGTCTAAAGCTGTGACTGCTTGGCTTCAAGGATAATGATGCGACACTTTTGACCATGGCCTTCGAAGAGCATTGCTTTGAATCTTGTCGAAAATTTATCACGCGATTTGCAAATGAGTTTAAGATGCAAAGCTTCGAAGAACCTCCAGGAATTAGGAAGGGTAGCCACTGAAGCATGAAAGACCGTCCCAGTAGAAACCTGATTGACTTTCATCAATAAACTGTATGGATAATGACGGGTAGTAGTATATAAATGAGAGCTATGCTTATGGAACTTACGATTGTGGGGAAAATGCGCATTAACTAAATGCTACCAACTGCCACAAAACTCTTGACGCACTAACGCACAAAATAAATACGATCTACAATCTGCCGATACTTCGTCGTATATTAGCTAGACTTCAGGACCTGTACAGACATCACGAGAACTTTTGAATAGCACCTTGTAGAATGTACAGTCTCGTGGAGAAGTATCCTTGTCACTGCACAAATTTTACCATCACTTCGTTTTTTCGAGAATATTTGCACTTTCAAGCTATAAGTATACAAGTACTATCAGCTATGGGAATGAGTTTAAACTATTAAATACGAAAGAAAACGTCAAATATTAGTTGTGATATCCGGAGCGTTGTGCCCACAGTTGTACATTTCACGTGGCCCTAACGTACGGCAGGCTTTCACAGCTTCCGTACCCTGGGCTTGGGTGCTTGAGTGGGGAAAAAACATTACTGGTGTAGTTATTTTTTTTGCCAATTTTTGGAAAATTTACCAGTTTGATACAAAATGAAAGAATAAGCTAATTTAGTTCATTGTAAGCTGAATTTTTTTAACACCCTGTAACAGATAGCAACTTGTTACCGTTGATTTCAATTAGTATTAGATTGCAGGGCCATGTTATCTATAGCAACATGGCAGAAATAACGATTGTGACTGACACACCGAAAAAAACAACTCTGAGAACAGATGGAAAAATACAGCTACTGGCCTTTAAAAACAGACGAGCATATTCTAGGAATTTTTTCATAGAACTACAGTTGCAGAGTGTGAAATTGGCGAGAAGGACAGTGAAAGAAAGGGTTTGGGAGGTGGCTTGAAAACATACCGACAGAGAGAGAAGCCTCGGCCGACTGACAGAATAAAATGGCCCGTTTGGGCTGGGGTAGCAACAACTTTTTAGAACCACTTTTTAGCTAGACGTCCTAGACCTCTGAGCAGTGGAAGTAAGGAAGAATGATGCATTTAAATGTTCATTTCGACTGTGCTGAATATAAGAGCCTTTGTTTTTGCCAGTGGTTATAGCTGTCATATCGAGATGTGCAAATTGATGATTACCTTTAATTTATTCACCACCCATTTTTTTTAAACTAGTGGCAATATTTTCATGCGTAAAAGTTGATTGTTGCTCTGCTTTTTTCGAGTTTTATGTTGGTGCCGGTGTGTTTCTCGCACGTATCCAAACGTACAACTGCAGTGCTGGATGACCCTGTCCTGAGTGTAAGAAGGTGTCCTTGTGAGAAATTGTTACCTAATTGCCTTTAATAAGGTCAAATTTGCAACAAAAATCATGATGTGGGAAGCCATTCCGGTCCTTGGAATAATCCGTTTATACATGATGAGGATACTATACAAATTTAAATATTTAATAGTACTATAAGGTTGTCTCCTACGTTGATCAAATAAGGGAATAGTATGGAGAAGAACCGCGAGTATCCCAAGAAGACCAACCCCGTGTCATACGGCTAAATCGGTAAAAACGTGGTTTCCGCAAAATGTCATTCAGCTCCTCCCATGGGGCAAATTTCAGCGTGCATGAATCCCATCGTAAGTTTATGGGATACACTGAAAGATGAAATGCTCATCGAGCCCTTTAAAAAAATAGTAACTTACATGCCGCCGTATTCAAGTTTTGTTTCACTCAAAAAATTCAGGGTTAGTTTAAAACTTTGATCATTAAGGCTTGCCAAGACGTGTTATTGTTATAGTTCTTACTGCTGTTAAGGGCGACGCAACAAGATATTGAGTTTCAAAATTTATTATTCATCGCTGTAGTAAAATGAATTCACTTCCAATCAACAAAACTGCGTTCACTGACCTTGTCGTAGAAACATGTAATAAATCGTTCCTAATTATGCCGGTACGTATTTGCAGCACGAGCCAGTGTATGTGGGTTTCTCATTTGGAGTGTTCCATCCAGCTAGGAGATTTTACCTTTATCGAAGTTTGATCCTGCCATTATACTGTTATTAGCATCGCTCTACTGTAAGTAATCGAGTGCTTCTGTGTTCAGCTGTTGTCTGAAGAACAATTCCCCTACATTTTACTGTAACTTGATGGGTAGAAATCTTGTGTTTTCGGCGCGAGGCGGGCGCGTGATGCCTGCGGTGCTAGTAACCCAACCCACTATAATAATACTGATGGATAGAATGAAAATTATAATAGCAGCGACATTACTAAGTGGAAAAAACTAGCAGTAAAAGTATCAATATGCATTTTTCGAGCTCCCTAAAATAAAAAAAAAATAAAATGTGGTATTTACTTGTCAGCCTGAAGTTTCCACTACCCCCCGTGACGAACGTTTCAGATGATGCTGTTCTTCCAACTGCAAGCCATGCAAATGTTAACTTTTGCTATTTGCTGTCAACTTCTCACGCAAATAAAGCAACCGAATTTAATAGAATTAAAGGGACATTAACATTCGCAACATTGAACGGGACGCTGCCAAACTCATCAAACTATTAATTAGCAAAACTTCTGTCGGAGCGGCAGCTGAGCAATCTCGTGGCAGTCGGCAAAAAAAAAAAAATTCTTTTGCCAACCTCCAGCGATGATAATCAGGCGTAGCAGCCAAGGCACCTAATCTCCCAGCTTGATTAAAGCCAAAGAAAAATCTAACCAATCTGAATAAGCCAAGATGTGATCTAGAGAAGAGTTTCCATTCGAGATAATAATTATAGCGGCCTGACAATACTAACTTGGAATTAACGCGTCTCCTAATTTTCGGAACCCTGCCGAAGGACTTCATCATTTTAAAATTGCAGTAGATTGAGTTTTCTGTACTTGTATATGGCTTCAATTGGGATCTAACGCCCTCTTGCTTTTAGAGACGCTTCTGCAAGAAAACCTGGACTCTTATTTTTTATGTCTCATTATTATACGTAAGCCAGATAATCAGCTTAGGACCCATTTAATCAATGTATCATTTCTAGCTCCTCCATGTTCAGGTACATCTATTTAATTCATAGTACTTTTGTTGCCCTCCATCGATGTGTGGCGAAGTGTCGCCGTTCCTTCTGTTGCCCTCTGTCCCATGATTGTGGGGTGTTGCCCGAATGGGGAACCTCATTGGTTCCTGTAGGCTTAGTCAGACTTTTGCGACAGCTTCTGGTTTGTTTCCTATTTACTTCCTCCTTCTGTTTTCCGTCTTCTCTGTTAACGTATGGGATCTTCTTGCGAGCACGAGTTCCAAGTTTTACATGACATGCTGCACATCCTAGTTTCTTCCACGTTGAATATTCATTATCGTAGATTGGACGCTTTTCCCATGCATACCAGACCCAATTAAGCAGCTCCTCATTATCAGATTATGACATTTTACCTGTACGAGGTTTACACCCCTATATCTTTCCTAACGTGGTTAATTTTACCATATAATATCCATAACAAGTCATGCTAGAGAAACACTCTGAAAGCGCATGCCTCAATCTGTCAAGCAATGCGATATTACTAAAAATTCAAATTGGCCCTGATCCCAGGATTTCTTTTTCATTACCAAAACTTGATCCACTGTTACTCGTATCATTCCTAGTAGTTCCTGTAAATTTCTCGAAAATCCATTCATAATTTTTGAGTTATGTTGACTTACAAAACGCCAAATAGAAAGACAAACATACAAGCGGACGAAGAGATAGTCACCAAAATTTGATCATTCGCACGTCTTAAAACTCGTAAGAGTTCTTGCAAATTTCAGTTGTATCTGCTCATAACATTTGGAGTCATTTTGCCACGCAAAAATAAGTAGACGAACAAACGCTTGAACAGATCTCAACAAAAAATGAATCACCTGTTGTTCCTGACAGATTTTACAAGCCTTGCAAACTGCATAAGATCTGTCCATAACTTTTTGAGTTATATTTGTGACAGACAAACATCACCGCCTAGGAAGAGGTAACTATTCACCTTGTAATCCAATGTAATGGAGCTCTATGCACAGTCTTCTTAGAATATATCAATGTTACACAATAGACGTGCGTGCGTGCGTTAGGTTAGTTTAGGTTCGTCCACCATACCTTAGCCATTAGCTAGGCCTTCGGGACGTCTCTCTTTCGCGCCCACTTCGCTTCCTTCCCGATTCCATACTCTTACTTGCTGATGCTTTATTCCAGTCTTCCTCTTCTTTCCTGACTTGTTGTTCCCATGCACGTTGATCCTGTGTGGGAACACCTTCGTGCATGGGTTCCCCGTTTCTCTTGGCATACTATAATTATGTCCCCTACTCTTTCCTCTGTGATATCGTTCCGCTCGGAAATGGAGGCTTAGACTCATAATTATAACTAACTAACATAACTAATAGACGTGCGCTTCACGAATACAGTGAGTGGTGTCCACTGGGTAGAAGAGGAACAGCAAGACCGACCCTGGACACAAACTAATCTGAACGTGGCATCCGCTGACTGATGATCGAATTGGAGTTTTTGGTTAACAGTTTTGCGTAAATAATAATTATGTGTAACTAGTACTTGACTCTAAAAACATAATTCTGAGTTAATTCTCAATTTTTTATCTGTTTGATATCTATCTATTATGTATATTGGGTGAATATATATGCATATGGGGAATATAAATTTTTCTCATGTGGGATTAGAAATAAAAAGAAAGCGAAACAAAATCTAACTCATTGTGTTCACCAGATACGATTAATGTTTGGTGAACTCAATAATTCAAAGATTCACACAGATACAACAGCTTCTACGCTGACAAAAAAAAAAAAAAAAAACCTGTCCTTTCCCTAAACTCAGCTTCCTCGTAAATTTAAACAAGGACAACCCAGCATTTAACGTACCATCACCTTAACGAAAACTAACTACCATCTTTGGAGCCTAAATGCTGCTTTGACTGCATGTGGTCAGCTCCAGGGAAAACGTGCCCCTCTTCCCACTTCTGCATAGCTCAGTCGCGGAGCGTCGCTTGGGATCGGCCACAGAACTAAACAAACCCACCACTGATTGCATCTGCACAGCAAGGCGGGCCTCACCTGGGGATCAGCTCCATAAAGGAAGCTGCATTGCCGCGGAGCAGCTCCAGGAAATCAGTATTCCTGTAGTCACTCTGGAGCTCTCCCTTGGGAGTCCTATAATGCTGTGACGAAAGCTTTTAAATCCGCGGCATTCCCAAATTGCAAGGCCGCTCTGGAATTTTTGATTAGGCACCTACCTAGCTCCATTCCTTATCCGTGAAAAAATGCTTTGCGACCAAAATCGAAGTGAAGTTGATTTCTTCCTCGCTTGGATGTTTTCTTGTACTTGCCTGTATATACCTCTAAACTTGTGGCAGAAACTTGCACATTTTGATGCTGCTCTTTTGTCTTGCTTGCTCAATGCAGGGTCATTATACTACGCTGTGCAGTCACCCCAGCAGCCTTCTTGAAAAAGATTTTGTTCGAGTCTTCCTGCAAAGAATGATTGCAATATAATAACACTATAGTAGTATATGCATAGGCTGCATTATACCACAGTAGAAAGCTCATCAAAATGCCAAGTAGGACCGACTGCTGCCAGGTGAAACATTATTTAATTATTTTTTCATCAACATAAGAACCTCAGTCCAATAGCAACCTTTCGTTGTGATGCACACAAAGTTTTTATGACCAAGAAACAGAAATTCATAGCTTCAGGCTAACGGTAAATGACGATCATCAAATTTTAGGTCGCCAAAATGACCTGAAATCGATCAAAAATAGTCTTCAGTTTTACTCATTCATAGTGTTCTTGTATCAGTGCTTCTAGCCAAGAACTGTATTCTTTGTGTCATCATGAACAGCATGCTTACTTAGTTTGTGGTCTTTTATTTTTAGGCAATTTTTGAGGTCCCTTTGTTGATTAGAAAGATCTTATTGAAGTTTCGTCAATAAGCCGTAAGATCGTAAGTGATCCATCGAGTGTTGTGTGGTCTGAATAAATGAGCTCATAATATACCTAATTTAGGAAGGGGGTCATTTTGATTTTTTTAAGTATATGCGAGGTTTACACTATACTGTGAAGTTCCTTGCACTGAACAGGTAACTATTGCTTCGAATCCAAGATTAAAGGCCTGCTAAGGCCAGTTTCTAGAAGTAGGGGCTGACTTATTTAGAACAGTCAGGTACTAATTAAGCGAGGTATTAGGCACCACGGGAAGCAGGTACCGTTGAGGTACTAACTTCCACAAACGCTATGTTTGCAGTACTGTGTTTTCCATGAGGAAGTAAACACTCGATTCTATTGTCTATAAACCGGTCAGAAAGAGGCGTTGTTTGATATCAGAGGTCAAATGCAACAGGTAATATGTGTGTAAAGTACTGGTTTCTTGCGGGGCATTTAATGCCGTAATGTCTCTTTCTAAAACAGGGTGGATAAAGTAAAAACTAGTATAGTAAGTAGAGCCAAGAATGCAGAGCAGAGGCAGCTGCAAGTATCGTTTTACCATACCTACCCACTGCAGCTGGCTTAGAACTTATTATTTATGCATAAGCGCCTTCGATAATATTAACAGTATTACGAAGCTTCTCACTCCAATAACCAGTTGACGTTTCATTTTATACAGCGTAAAAGCGTCAATGTTTAGTATTTTCAGAGCTGAAATGCAAATGCATTTTAGTTTTCTCAAACTGCAAACTGCGCTGTTGAGGCAGTCGGCGATTTTTCACTAGAAAACTCTCTATTCTTCAAGCAGACTTAACGTGTGTCTTGGGACTTGTGTGGTTTGCGCAGTGTGAGTCGCTGCCCGGCCTCGGCTTCCGCAGAGGCAGCTACAAGTGCGTGTGCAGAGATGGCTACTACTTCCCTGACACGAGCTCCCAGGACAAGTACTTCAACGGCTCCGTTATGGAAGAGGAGTACGAGAAGAGGCTTTCTGTGAGTTCTGCATTTTACTGAAATACTTTGCCTACCATGGCTCTTTATCTCGTTACTTTTCAGTAAAAGATAGACGAGCTTTGTTTGGTACTCATAGAGACGTGGAGCAAATGCATGACGCACAGCTTATCGCTAATGTTAGATTAAAATTAAAATAATTAAATATCAAACTGTGGCTGATTTCATCATTACATCTGTATTGTATTGCGGCCCATTGTTTAGCCCCTGTCTGGTAACTGTGTGCGCTAACATCGGCTGTACACGTTGCATAGTTTGGAGCCGGTGACGTAAAGACACATTTACTCAGGAGTTCGCGTAATTTTTTATTCCGATTTGGAGACTGATAGCCGCGGAACAGCTTCATTCAGTAATTTTCATTGATGTTATTCTTCAGAAAATCCGAGTTTACCTCGCTAGTCAAAAGTTACTGTCCATGAAGATGATAAAGTTTGGTAAGAATAGCGCTATTCTACGCGTGACCAAATGGCCCGGTTAAGCATGAAAGATTTATCCTTATAGCATTGAATGTCAACTTTCTTACCGGCTCAGTCAATGCTAGTCTAACGACCAAACCAATTTTGGGTTCCATTGATATATTGTTTTAGGGCTAGCTTGAGATTACAGGAAGTTTTTCCATCGTGCCTGCTTTGTTCCTCGTGTTTCTCCTACTCCTACTGATAATATTCTGTTTTTTCTTTTCAAATCTAATATTACTATGCATGCATGGAATTCTAGTTTTACTTGATACATGGTGAAACCCTTCGTCCTACCCCTCTCTGGATTAGTGATGGGACGAATTTTCGCATCCGCGGAACATACGCACCTTCTTTGACATCTGATCCTCAATTGCATCCGCGGAGCTAAGATGGTAACAACCGTAATCGCATCTGCGGATGTCAGAACTGTAAAATCCGGTGAAGATCCGCAAGTTTATCACTGTACTCTAAGTTCATTCATAGTGCTGAAAACTGCAAATTCTTATTTGGATTGAAATGTGTGCAAGCGCTGTCCCTGTCAACAAAGCATCATCGAAGTTTTCTTTCCAAGTGTTGTACCAACTGCCGTCGTGAGAGGGTACGTGTGTTTGTGACAGGGCGAATATACGCATGTGCACCCGCATCTCTTTTGAACATCCACATCTGCATCCGCGGCTGTCGAGATGGGGACATCCGTAATTGCATCCGTATCCTCGGATGTCGGAACGCTTAAAGATCCGCATCCGCGGATGTCGAAAAACTGACATCCGATTCATCACTACGCTGGATCACAGTGAACTCTGAGCAGGGCTGCTTGAATTAAGAAATTGGTCATTTGCTGATCTCGAAGACCCAGAAGCTCCACCAGTAACCTATGTGGCTCTAATGTATATGTGGCTTATATACAGTATCGATTTGTTACCTTCGCCAAGGAGGTTATGTTTTCGTCGTGTTTGTCTGTCATCTATCTGTCTGTCACCAAGATAACTCAAAAAGTTATGAACCGATTAGGACGAAATTTACAAGGATTGTTAGCTATGTTAGGAGCAACAGATGATTAACTTTTGGTGAAGATATGTTCATCCGTTTGTTTGTTTGTCTACCTTATTTTTCTTAATGACACGACTCAAAAAGTTATTGATGGATTTGTATGAAATTAACATGAGTTGTTAGGTTAATAACAAAGAGTAAATGACCAAATCTTAGTAATGGTCTATTTGTTCGTTTGTCACTGTTTTTATTTTATGCTTGTTAGCACAATAACTTTGAAAACTAGAGCACTCTGAGAGCGCATACCTCCGCCAAGTGAGCCAACGGTAGCAAAAATTCAAATTGGCTCTGAAACCATAATTTTCTTTGCATAAACTCCAAAATCGGATTATTTGTGCCTTTTTATATTAATAA
>LQNS02278174.1:29779834-29791100 GCA_001587735.2 Parhyale hawaiensis | reverse complement strand
CTCCCCCCATTTTGGGGGGGTTCTAGTGCCGCTAGCCCCCTAAAAATTTAGGACGTAATGCCCCCATACCTGAAGACACTTTATGAGCAAAAAACAGAAAATTGATAATTTTGACCATTTTCGCCTAAACGACCCCCTTAAAGTCCCTTCCCTTTCTCGTCATTAAAAGTTGTTGCATTCCAAAGCAAGGAGAGGAATGTACTAACGATTGATTTAATCTAATTTTACCAACAGGTGGTTCGAGCGGCGAGTCCCGTGCTGCTGCGCTACATCATCCTTGGTGCCTTCTTCATCTACAGCACGGTAATATAAATACACGCTTCTGTAATTTCCCTCTCTATATGGCGATCTTTCTATACCTAATATACTGAATTTTTTAGAAATTATCTCAAACTCGATAGAAAATCATGATAGTTACAGATAAATATATTAAACTCTTCATTCGCACAATCCTGCAGAAGATTCTTAAATGAGTAGAAAATATTATCTGCTACATGCGGCATCAATACCTACAGTTTCAACAATCATCGCAATGGCTATGCTGCATCAGATAACTTATTTTATCAGTCGCAGTGTGGTCATTTCCAATCAGAATGCCATTCGTGGGCCAGTTCATATCAATATTCTCAGTGGACTGAGGTTCGATCATAGCGGTAGGTTTATTGGGTTAGTCCAGCCTCTGCTGTGGGCAGTTGCGCCTTCCATAGGCCACCACCTTAGGATGGGTGTGGCTTCTGTGACATTGTGCTTTTGTAACCAGCGATGATCTTGAATTTGCTAGTCTTCATCGTCGTTTCGGCTCCATTCCACAGTGCATGAGGTTTTCCCTCTAATTGACATACTGGATGTCTTATTTTATTCCCCTCTGAAAAATTGTCATAGCGCTTTATGGATAGAGAGATTTAGTTCGTCGTCGGCTAGGGGACGAGGGTGAATTAAGCTAAGTCCAATTAGCTTACTTTATTCGCAATTACAGAAATAACGGAATGTGGGTTTCATCCCTTTGACCCAAGGATGATGATACGTAACAGTGCCGGGATGCACGAAGCTTCACTATATAAGTGTATTTAGCGCACCGATTTTCCCTTAACGTCAAATAACTGCATGGTCAAACTATACGAGAGGGTAACATTGGAATTTGGGTCTTTTGAGAACATATATCGGTTAATGGACCTAATACAAGCGTTTTTACATGTATGACGTTTGTTGCTTACAAAATCATAGTTTTTGAGTTATCTGACTTTGAAGTTCCCATTTTTTATGGGAGAAAATAACTGGTGACTTGAACTCACTTAAACTGACCTAGCTTAACTTAGTAGGTACAAATTTTCTTACGGCAAAATGTTAATTAGGTTTACCTAGTTAACCCCTAATGAGTTTTAGAGGTTAGGCCCAGAACCTTGCAGGTTAGGAGGCAAGGCCTGGTTCTCCTAATATACTTCAATAAATATACTTTCCGCTAGAATAACAGGAATAACATACGCAAGGTACATATAAACTTCCCAAAGTAATAACTTACAAGGGTGCCTAACAGAACAAGGCCATGCCTCCTAACCTACAAGGTTCTCGGCCTAACCTGAGAAGCTCATTGTTGGTTTTCTGGGTAAAACGGGCTATATTTGAAGGCCAGAGCAGTTTATCTGGCGAGAAATGAATGTGCTAACGCGTAGAGTTTTTTATAGAAATACATGGGCATAACCCGTAGATCTTCAGGTCCTACGAGGTGAGGATTTTTGTACAGACTAAAGAGACCCTAACCTAACCCAGCCTAAAGTAACCGAGGTTAGGTCAATTTAAGTTAGTTTAGGTGAGCTTAGGCTCATCTGGGATCGCCCGGTATTTTCTCCCATAGGAAAACAATGGGAACTTCAAAGTCAAATATCTCGAAAGCGATGCATTTGCGAGCAAAGCGTTAATCATGCAAAAAGTCTTATATTAGGTTCATTAGCCTATATATGTTCTCAAAAAAAAAACAAATTCCAGTGTTACCCTATCGTAAAAATTAACCAAATGCGCTTGGGGTCCATGCACAAACTATTTTCACTCTTTAGCCAAGAGAGATTTTCCCTTCCTTTTGTACTTACTGTTATGGGTGCTAGGACCATCCTTAAATGCAATGAAGAAACAGCTGCAGAACCAAAATGTTGACGAAGAAGCATATAACGAGTGCAAATTTGGTCCATTTTACATAATATTTATATTCTCTAAGTATTTCTAGAAAAGTGTCACTTAAAAATATTCTCCTTCTCCTAGTTTCGTTTACCCGAGCGCTCAACTGTCAGAAAGATTTCTTGCACGTCTGGCAAGAATCCAGTTTTCTTTTGGATACTGTCGAACACTTTGCAGTGTGAATGAAACTGATTTTACACCCAAATCTTTTGATATTCCTGAATAGTATGGTGCGTTCTGACTTATATTGCTTGCTTAAAGATATCATAAAAGAGCCCAACTCTATAGCGAGTAGCAGAACTTTTAGTTCGGCTGCTATCTTCACTGCTTCTCGGTCGACATTCGGTACAACACGAGAAGGGGAAAAAATCTTCGGACACTTCGTAGTGCATCCGGGGAACAAAAGACTGTTCGCGAGTCCCAACCGTCTTTTCAATGAGTTTTCTCATTTAACCGTCGGAATTTTGCGTCCTTGTAAACAGGTTGAATACGCGGTGCTCCATTCCGAAACTTGCCTGCTGCTAAGCATTCAGTTTGCAGCAGACGCATTGCTAAAGAATCAAATTAAAGAGGAAAAACTGTATTTACATATACAGTGATATTTTTATTCATTATCTCATCGGTTTTTCAACTAAACTTTGTTGTAAGGCGTCTAAAACAAGAAAATATGACATGTACTCCAGTCACATCAGGAACGGAAGAAATTAGATGGGCGTCGGCGTTTTATTTTCGCGTTCCATCTCTGCTTGTAACAGGGGCTGTGGTGGTTCATATCGGGCTAAGGAAGCATTGGCCTGCAAAAGGGCCTAAATAGATGGTAAATGCCGTGCATAGGAAATTTAGTGGACTTGAGATGTCCTCAGGATAAGGTTATTTAAGCAGTTTAAGGAAGAAATTTCTATTCAGTGTTACGGGCTTTTTGTGCATCCCGGCCGGCCGGCCCTGGTTAGCGCACTGCCCAACGCGGCGGACGTACGTTGGATCGGTGACGTCACATGGACGTTCGATTGTATAGCTAAGTTAAGGAGTATTGAAAGGCAGAAACGGTTCATAAAGCCATTATAAACTACACGGTCAACAGTTTTCATGAGGTCATGATCAAGAGCAAGTGCCAACCCCCATTCATCAGTTATATATGGCCAGAAAGGTTTGAACTTCTTGGGAAGCTATGGCGAACTAACTCTCGGGGTTCACGCTCCTATCGCATTAGCGAGGCCATTTTATAAAAAATGAGTATAAAATGGTAATTTAAATAAAAAAAAACTACAAGATTAGGCAAGCTTAACCATTGGTGTCACCATAACTTACCGTTACAAGCAATTAAAAAGCTCCAAAATATATTTATCTCACGAAGCGACGAATTAAACCGTGTACAAGGTGCTAAGGCTACAAAGTTCTGTTCGGAGAATAAGGCAAAAATATTATGTTAGGAATTAGAGAAGAATATACTGTATTAGGTTAGAGTAAGTTATAAGTTTTCTAAAAGTAGGATTGTATTAGCAAGTTAAAATTATGCCAAATGAGTCAAAATACCCCCCCCCCCCAAAAAAAAAAAACTGAAGATCTCTGTTGTAAAGTATTATGCTACTACGAGGAGCTTCATTGAGCAGCGGTGCAGATTAACATTGAAATTAACGTTCCCCTAGTCACTTCACGAAGGAAAAGCAATAATTTGCTACGGTTGCAAACTATAAATTTGCATTCAGGGTATCAATATCTGCCAGACTAAAGCCCATTTCACATTGAGGAATGTGCGGCGCGTGGTAAAACACGCGGGCATCTTCACCTTGGGACATTTCCCGCCATATATCGTCAGTTACGTATTGGAAAACGTTTGACGAACAAGGGAAACCATGAATAAATACATTATGTGTATAAAAGTCATTCTCTTCAAATTTACGAGCGATTAAGGCAAATAACAGTGGAAACCATTCACAGTCTCAATAAAATAACCCGACTGAGGTCAGTTCGCTACTTACAAGTGAAAACATAGTTTTAATTTCTAAATTAGAGATTGAATAGGTATATTGCGGTCTCCATTCAATTACCAGTTTAATCGAGATTAATTTCTAATCCTACGGCCAGTAGTATAGCGAATATAACGTGCGGATGGCGAACTGATATGATTCTTTTTATAGTACGCACAGTGACCGTGATTGGTTTTATCGGTGGCTTTCTGAAATACCAAAAGTTTGGCTTACGTATCTGTTGCTGATTGGTTATACATTATTAAAACCATAAAAAAAACTATCATCTATCTTTAGCAGGCGTAAAAAATTCAAACGAATTGCTTTTATATTGGGTAAAATTGCAAAGAAAGGCCTGACTGGGGCTTTGCCACGCGCTGCACAGCCCTCAATGTGAATTGGGCTTTGTGCATAAAGGGTCTTGATCTGGGACGATGGTGAAGGGACTTGGGCACTCAGCAAAATTTACTCGAACCTTAAAATTGCAAGTTGCAAAAAGTTACCCTACGATACCAACAAAGAGACCTATTCATACAGTTATTAGCTGCTTTGAAAAATCACTAGTAAACAAGAAGCAAAGTGTAGCGAAACACTGCATAACTTCTCATCGCACGTACAACTACCTTCCAATTACAGTATTTCGTAACTGTTTGGGTGGTTTAATTATAAATGCCAGCAACTAAGTTAAAAAGCTAAGTTTTCACGCACCAGGTACACTGTCTACTTACTGTTATGGTGCCGTCAGTCGCCGATGGTAGACGGGTGGCTAAGACGCTTGATTTAGTATATTTGAAGCTATAGACACTCTTATCACAGTGAGCATAATAATTCTGCAGCCTTATTGAAATAGTAACTGACGTTTTAGGAGGAAAAAGAAAGTTAAGGACCATAGTTATGAAAAGGGGAATAGATTACTTGACGGCAATGAATCGCAGGATCACTTTTAATTCTAGGCTCGGAGCCTACGCAGTTCCAAATGGAGGAAAATGAATGTTTTACGTTACTACATGCTTTTAAACTGCAAAAATTTTTGATTTGGCTCCATTGTGAGGGAGAAATTGAGAGACGATAATCAACAGTTAGAACCACTGATGTTACGGCATTTGGCCATAACGCTTCATTTACAGTTTCATTGAACCCTTTCCTTGCGCGAACCTGTTCCGTATCATCATCCTGGGCTTTGGCCTATATTGGAGATGTTAAAGAGCAGCCCGGTACCTTTGAAACGGCTGAATAACCCCATTTTGCAGTCTTAAAATTAAATTTTCGGTCATGACAAGGGTTATTGATTTCGGGTTAACGCGTGAGACTTGAGGCAGAATTCTAAAATCACATCAAATGACATGTCAGACTTATTATACTTAGTTTACCACACCCTCAGCGTACGTGCCTACCGGTGGCGCTTTCAAGCAAGGAACATAAAAATAAATAATACCGATGCAAATTTGCTTAAATCAACGAGTGTTGCCTTTTATTTTATATAACATAGCTTGAATTATCCAGCCGTCCCTGTGCCCTCCTTGCAGCTAAGCTTCCAGGAGCAGTTAATTGTGCATTCCAATAAACAAGCTAAGTGCGCCGTGCCACTTGTAACTCCTCGCAATGCGGAGGCTGAAATTTTGCACTTTATTATCGCCTGGAATTTGCCCGGCACACTTGATGCCTGGCTTTAGAATAATTGGGACACTGTAACATGAGGGAGGCCCTGAGGATATTCTGAATTTGTGGCCCTTTATACGACTGGAAATGTATTTTATTGAATTCATTTTTACTGTAATTCTGTATTTAACTTATGTAACAGACGGCTTTGTATTAAGACGAAGCCACCATAATGTGCTGTAGGTTTAGATCCCTGTCAGTAAACTAATATATATTTCACGAATATAACGTTCCAAAAACAGGCTGCGATTCATCACTACAAAGTGGAAAGAGTGCATTGCAAGTTCGCCTTCAGCTTCTCAACCTATCCCTTATATGTAGCTGCTGACTGCTATGAGCAAAAAAAATGACAACGCTACGAGCCATTGCGAATTATTGGACGTCACTGAAGCAACTTAACCTCTTAACGTTCTTATTAACTTAGCGGCAAAGAGTGAAAGATGTAATGTAGCTATTACAGGTAACAATGTACTAAAGATATCTAGATGCGAGCCCGGTGACCAAACTAGTACTCCATGTTGAACGTTTTTTCTTATGACTATGGCAAACTGTGAGGAGGAAGAGGATAAACGGTAGTGGCCATTATAAGGTGAAGAGAACAGCGTTTATACGCCAACAATTTATAGTGCTTGGATAACACCTGCTGTTCATGGTGTTCCCTTCATCTTCGAGCGTTTGCTGCGCAGATTTAATAAGCACGCGTAACGTATCACAGATCGCCGGTTGAGATGTTATTGCAAGTAGGGAATCCATGACATATTCTTTACAGTGAAAACATGAATTGGATTCTTGCAATGTTTTCGACGATACTATAGAGCATTCACGCAGTTAAAAATGACACCGAGCAATTTATGGGGACCCGTCTGCATTGAACATACTTTTGTTGCTCATACATATACTTCTGAATAATACTCTGGGGAAAAATAATTGTATTTACTGCCCCATGAAAAATCTTCGCTTCGCCTGTGCTTCGTTGATGAACTACTGAACTTTGCGCCGTGCATATAGCGTCGATGTCTGGAGACAGTTATAAATCCAGACTCCATGGCAGCGCTAAGAGAAGCTTACGGCGAAAATAGAAGTTTAGTTGCATTATATAATTACACACAAGAGTTGATGGGCCATTCCATCCCCTTAGTATAAAAAATCTAAGATTAAATTCATCTGCTGAACGCCAAGGGGATAAGGCAAGAGAATATTCTAGCCTTAAATTGAAATAGCTATATATGAATTTCTGGAGTATGCTTAAGAAGATATAGTATTTTATGAAGCCTGCTTTCCCTAACACCAAAATGTAGCTACGTACTTTTTTGACGTCTTTCTCTTGAGCATGGGAGATGAAAGGTTTCGCTTCTACAAATCATGTGTTGCATGATGCTTCACACTTTTAACAACACAAAATTCATCACTTCCAGTTGTTTTTCATCCATTATCCTCAGCCTCCTTTCTTCGATTATAAATGGATCTTCACGAGAGTACTACGTAACTCCAGAATTGAAATTGAGATTTTCAGTACTTCACTGGGCTTGATATTCTTATTTCGGTAGCTCTGATGCAAATCCAAAATTTTCACTAATTTCTATTGCATACTAAATTTTAAGCCCTATTAATTGCCAATCCGAAGCAGCGAGTCCGACGCTCATTAGATGCTATCTTCGTGAGGGCTGGGTCCACTTTATAAGTTGGGTAATATTGTTATTGCATTCACGTCGGACTGTCGCCATACCTTAGTCTTTCATCTATACAGTGGAACCCCGTTTTCCCGGACGTCTCTTTTTCCCTGTATCTTGACTTTTTTGGACTGTTGAGCAAATTGAAACCTCGCCGGAATACCAGAAAACTTTGGTATTTCTGGGAAAACTTTGAAATTTGCTAAACAGTCCAGAAAAGTCAAGATACAGGGAAAAAGAGACGTCCGGGAAAACGTGGTTCCACTGTATATCTATTTATATTATACTAAACCGGTCTTGCTTGTTTATTTATTTGTGTCTTTGTGTCTTGACGAACTTGTTTGCCATCGGATAGGAAGTTAACGTAGTACTGTAATGGCAAGACAAAGAGAAATATTGGCGCTACCACAGCAAATTGTCAATTACTTATTTTCACATGAACAGCTTACATTTCATAATAATAGGTGCATTAGGCGCTCAACATAATTAGTTGCGAGCTCTACTAGTGAAATTATATAAATGTAGCTTATTAAAGCGAGAAAGGATTATATAATCCTGCTGACTGAATAACATTGAAGTTTTATCTGCTATAATCTATATTGTAATCGGTCCTTATGGGTTCAACAGATCCAAAACGAGAGAGGGAGCAAAAGAGACATGTGGTATGCCGTGATAAAATGGGCAACACATGTACGATAATAACTTCTTGTTTGCATTCTGAATTATTGAGACAGCGAGCAATAAGTTGGAAAGTAAAGCAACGAATCCTTTTCATAGGATACATTATAACTTAAGAATCCATGCTTTTGGGGCATTCTTCCTTCAGTATTCTCTGAGCCTTTTCCAACTTCTGTTAATATTAGTTGTTCTGCCTTCCCCTATTTTGTGATTCTCCTGGGCTTTGCATAGTCCAAAAACCAACGGTTTGGTTATATAGGATCGCCGCTGCTGTGTTATGGGGAGCAGCGCCTAAAGAGGGCATCCATAGGTTATCAAGGCCTTAGGTGTATATTTTCTGCGTGTCCACTTCGCCTCCTTCAACTTTCATGCTCTTAATGATGTATTTATTTATTTTCTTTTCTCCCTTTTCGTACGAAACTTGCTGTTATCATGCACCATAATCCTGTGTGGAAGAACTCTCCTTCAGGGGTTCCGTACAGGGACTGAGAAATCTTCTGGCAGAAATTTTACTCTTAAGTGTCCTAGGACGAATTAACTATAGTTTGACCATTTTATGAAGGCGGTTCGGTCGTGGTCGAATTCCTCTACAGCGGGGCCAATCCTATAAATATTTCTGAGATTTCTCTATATGCAGTTAGTTGGCGTGTCTAAGATATGGGCCGAAAAAATCTCAGATATACTAATAGAATTGGCAACGCTATAGAGGAATTTGACCACGACCGAACCGCCTTCATAAAATGGTCAGACAATACAGTCTGTTTATGTTTGAGATTATGGGCATATTTGATTAGGCGTCAAAATTAAGCCGTCGAAGCTTGACGAACTCACTGAATGGGATTTCAGTTGCTGACCCAAGTTAATGACAAGTTAGGTAGCCTTGAGACTTTCGGAATCTCAATCCTGCTCCGTAAAACGGAGTTTTGATATCGCTTAACGTCACCACCTTGCGTCCAACACTTGCAACACGATTCTTAAGTAGGCATCAAAGCCAAACCATCTTCCTGAAGTTTCTGACGAGTCAAGTCCCAGAAATCTAATTACGTCACCCGATCGCAAGTGCCCTATACCTATTTCTAAAGACACCTTTTCTCCTGTCGCTGCAGAACGTGGTGCAGTATCCGCTGCCGAACGCCGTGACCTGTTCCATGAGAGTGTGGTTGCGAGAGATCGGCTTCTCCCTCACTTATGGCGCACTCATGCTGAAGACCTGGCGGTAAGTCTGACATTTGCTGTTCTGCCTACGCACACACAAAGCGTTCTATATTAGGAGCTAATATTACTTGCTTAACTCCTTTAATAAGCACTTTATTTCATCAATAATATCGAGCTCTTATTGTCTAGGTGTTGCAACTTTAGATTAATAGAAGCTATACTCGTCTACGTTTGGATTTTTTTTCATTCTTTATTATTAAAATGTGGATTCGATACGAAGAGATGTACACACTAGCTGATGTAAGAGTGGTTCCAGTACCACTGAGATTATCGGGACCACTTGGGTATGGGAAAACTGTTCTTTATCGCACATTGATCAAGTGAAGAGGCACAATGAATGTCCAGCGAGCTCCTCACAAGGCCTGAGGGGATCGTAAGCTTTCTTTTCGTTTTCTGACTGCATTCAAGCTGTCAGTCATGGCAGATCCGTCAAGATCCTTGACTGTGAACATGCTAAATCGCGTAGAGTGAGCCGAATCATTCCTTCGAAGGTTGTCCACCATTGACCTTGGAACAAACTTTTTCGTTTCACGAAACGGTTGCATCAGCGCCGCTCATTCGTGAACACTATATGTAGGTCGGTAGTGATTTTCGATGCTCATAAACCATATGAAAAATCGTGGTAATGTTGAGTTTTTTCTGGGCGAGAAGAATTTCGTCTTGAATGAGGTAACAAACGGTCCAAACTCTAGACCAATCTCTTGCAACTTTTGTAAAATCTTTCCGGCGATTCAAAATTAAACTTTTGAAAAATAATTGTATTCGGGACCCGTGCAGGTGACGGCTGAGCGATGCCTCCTCGTTTCATTAATTAAGGGAGGAGTTAAAATTACCTCTGTCAAAAGAACGTCATGTTCGTGTGCGACTTTGCACTCACTCGTGGAACATTATAGCTGCGCATGAACACTCGATGTTTTTGTTTTTACGAACCTTGAAAGCATAGCATCTCTTTAGTCTTCCATTAGACAAGCATGTCAATTCATCGAACCAATAAACGCTACGTGGGTTGGCGCCGCTTTTTGAGAATGAATTCAGTTCGTAATTGGTAGGCTAATGCGAAAAGTCAGCACTGCACTAGGCATCTAAGCTCTCCAATGGATGTTAATGCAAGTGCTATTTTGTAGTTAATCAGCTCGAATCAAGTATCGATGATTAATAACTAACATCCTCGTTTATTATGCAGTTTTCTCGCTGCACTTGAGAGATTGATATCAGTCCTAATTTTTATTCTAAACTTTTTTATCTGCTTCTAAAGAATTCTTCTTATTGGTCATAAAAGCTCGTTTATAGTTTACTTTCAAATGATAAACAAAAACTGGCCAGACTTGTGGATTTGTCGTCTGAGAACATTTCTTCACGGTGGGTGTCAAATGTGGCACCTGAAAATATATTCAGTTTGTTGAATATGCAGTCCACACGTATGTAGTCTGCAGGACATGTTCAGTATGACGGCGTTGTTAGTATCATGAGAGGAGTACGTGACTACCAGAGTACTCACACGAAGGGTAGTTGTCTCTCAACGCGTAGTTTCTGTAATGACCTACTGAGTCTCGGGTAGAGTTCTGTATCGGGGAGCGGCAGTGTTCGGTTAATCAGAATCAGTTTACACATATTACTATATTGTAAGTCAGATCAGTACAAATGGCGTAAAGACAGCTTAGTACACTCCTAATAACATCTTCTGAGCGTGGATATAGAGAGATGCTCAGAGCGAGAGTTCAGAGATAATACTCCTGATAGAGAGGGATACAGGAGAGAGAGTGCTGCCGTGAAATGGTATGCATGCCTTATATATGTCGTGCGCGTTTGGTGGATTTGCGCGATCGATCGATCGCGCTGCGCGTTTGGTGGATCGTTCAAATTTTTAAATGGAAAACAAAAAAACAGTCCTTGCCTCCCCTAACCTAC
>LQNS02278174.1:29737297-29760483 GCA_001587735.2 Parhyale hawaiensis | reverse complement strand
GTTTCGGCTGGGCTCTTTTCCGGAGTGCTGGTGTGTCGCCCATGAGATGCCTGTTCCGTAGGGCTCGGTTTCATCCCGTACCTCTGATTATAGACCCATCTCGATCACACCTGTTTTGTCGAAAGTTTATGAAAGGTTGGTTGCGTCGAGATTGGGTTGTTCCCTTGAAAAGCAGGGTGTCCTTCCCCCAATACAGTATGGTTTTCGTAAGGGCTTGGGAACTTGTGATGCTCTGTTTCACATTTCTCATGTGTTGCAGCTGGCCCTTGATTGGGGTCATGAAGCAAGGTTGGTACAGCTTGACTTCAGTGCTGCTTTTGATCGCGTGAATCACCTTGGGCTGCTCCATAAGCTGAGATTAATGGGTATTAGTGGTTCAGTCCTCGCGGTAATTAGTCAATTTTTATCTGACAGACGGCAATGTGTAGTTGTTGATGGGAAGAGGAGTGAGTTTTTGGATCGCAGAAAATTGATGTTATGAGGCGTGCTTGGAGGGTGTTTGGCTCGGTAGGATTGACATGTCGCTGCTTTAATTGCTTTGTCCTTCCTCTTCTGGAGTACTGCTCTGTAGTCTGGGGTTCTGTTGCCGATTGCCATCTGTGTTTGTTTGACAAAGTGGTTCATCGATGTGCGTTCATGCTGGGTGGTGTTGTGTCTTGTGATCTGGCGCATCGTTGCAGCGTTGGTGGGGTCTGTTTTTTTTTTTGTATGAAATCTATAACTGCCCCAGTCATCCACTGTCTGAGTTTCCTCCGGATCCATTTGTTCGGGTGAGGTATACTCGGCGTACTGGTGCTCCTCATGAGTTTGCCTTAGAACCGTTGCAATGCCGTACAGGTCAGTATTCCCGTACGTTTTTCCCATCGTGTGTGGATGCTTGGAATGGTCTTGATGGCTCTGTCTTTGCTGGTATTGGCAGCTTTATACGGTCTGTACACAGAGCTATTCTGTGATCTTGGATCTTCTTTTTTCATTCTTTTGTTTTCTTCACCCGCTGGGCTGGTTGCGTGGAGGTTTCTTAACTTCATGCAGTTTCTCCGTTACCAAGTCACCAGTCTGGTGTGATTTAATAATGATAATAATAATAATATTATATAACAAAGAGTAAATGACCATACTTTGGTAATGATCCCTTAGTTCGTTCATTCGTTTGTCACTGTTTTTAATTTTATGCTTTTTATCTCAATAACTCAAAAAATCATGAATGGATCTTTATGAATTTCATGGGGGTTGTTAGTAATGTTGTAAGACATAAGTGATTAAAATTTGGTGCAGATCGCTTTGTGAGTTTGCATGTTTGACTTATGTTTGTCATAACGTTTTTTAGCAGTAAAACACAAAAAGGTATAATCGGATTTTCAAGAAAATTGAACAAGTTGTTATTACCATCAAAAGGCAGAATTGATTAGATTTTGGCGTTTGTACAAAGAAAATTATGGTTTCAGAGCCAATTTGAATTTTTTTTGCAACCGTTGCCTCACTTGGCGGAGGTATGCGCTGGCTGAGTGCTCCAGTTCAATATAGAATTGAAATGGCGATAGTGAAGTTGTCATGCTTTTAAAATCTGATAGGGGCTAATACAGAATACTTTGGCTAAACAATATTATCGATTGGGCACTATGTCTTTAGTTTCCACTTTGCAGTCGACTACTGTTTTTGAAATTTTGCACTGTATTGTAGGCTTGCTACCTTTGTTTTCGGTATCATGTTAATCAAACATCAATACTATAAATACCAAGTGACGACACTGATCATAGTTACCATGCATCAAGTTATGTTTATAAATGTCGCATGACAGATTTTGATTCAGTTTGACGAATTATATTCCGAGTTAAACTGGGAAGCGTATGCGCACACATAGACATATATATCGTTAAATGAAAAACGTACGTTACACTCCTCAAATACATGTAAAGCTATCGTTATTCACATTCCCGTGTTTGTCACATCGTGTCGACGGGATCAGTTCCTTGCAGCCAAGAGGCAGCTATAATTACCAAAAATAAAATATTAAATGGCAATTTTAACCATTTGCAAGCCTTAAATGTCCAGTATGATAGCGTGTTCACATTAATCATTGTTTCTTTCTATTTACCACCTTAAAGTGATCGAGAAGTTCACACTTAGATTACGCTGTGATGAACGGTTTGGTTCGGTTTTTTTAAATGTGTACACTAGGAATAAAAAAGAATTCTTCGAAAAGGCAAGAGGTAACGATAGAATTTCTAGTGTTGTGTGTATTATTTAATTGAACAAATATTCTCCAATCAAATGAACGATTTGCGAGCCATTAAGCGTCTTTTCTTAATTCCCATCCCATAATTCCACGGTCCTCTCCATTCTACGCCGCATTTGATCTATTCTCTCTCCATCACCTGCACCTCAGCCCCTCTAACTGAATGCGGCGAAACTTTTGTCCCCCTGAACGGACCCATTTCCGCCATCAGATGCTCGTCCACCGGACCCAGTGACAGTGCCGCCCCGCTCTCCGTGTTTACCGGTCACTATCCCACTGCTAAAACATCACCAGTTTTTCTTTCGTTCTATTAAGCTTCCCTGTTTACGTCGTCCGTCGTCCCCTCGCTTCTTTCAATCCAAGCATGCACTATTTATATCTTTTCTTTCCGCCAGTTGGTATTTTTCTCTTTTTTTTAACGACACGCTTCAATTTTTTCAACTTGTCAGAAGTGCCTCTGGTTTATCTGTCGTATTGTCCTATCCGCATGTCATGGGACTTCCTGTCCCGGGGCCTGTAGATTACAGTCGCCTACGTAAGGTGTTCAGGGTGACTTGCGTTCCTGCAGATATACGCTAGTTCTTTTTCTCTTTATTCGACGTACTCCTTAGCAGATAATCTTTCATGTTGCTGTAGGTCTTCTTTTCCTGTTTACTGTTCCATTTCATGTGCTCTTCGTTTTACGTGACACATAGTGTAATATTAAAAAAAATAATAATAAATTAAGACTAATATTAAGCCTGATTGTTGAGAGGGAGGGCTGAAGTTCCTATCCAGTTGCACTTGTCAGAAGTGTCTCGCGCTCGGGATATAAACTCTTAAATTGGAACACTCTCTTCGTCCCAGAGCTGCCGGCCTAGAAATGTGTTCGAAGCGCTAGACTGAATATCATGGCCAATTTTTAATAAAGTAACATATATGTAATGTGTCAAGCCGCAAAAGAATATATTTAAAACAAGAGTAGATCAATCTTTGTACTTTCACCTAACGCTAAAACTGAATTTTTTCTAATTTGAACGTTAGGTACTGAAATATGTTACTTAAATTAAGATTTTTATATTCACTCGTTCCAGGGACTTCCTACCCATAGTTAGTTTTCTCGAGTTAAAAGTCAGACTCCAGAAAACTTGCAAAATTTTCAGTTAAACTTCATTTTGTTAAAATCAGAAACCTCCCGCGATCGCACTGACGCATATTGTGTGTTTTGGTGAGTTTTTCTATGCCAGTTCAAAGTTTAAAAATATATTGCTCGCTAAGATCTTTATTTGTCATCAATGATTAGCGTTTGTCCCTTCGTGATACTCATCGCAGTTATTTGAATTTGTATATATGACATAGAAGCTTCTTACTACAAAGAAAAATAATCTCACTGGTGTTGCGGATTGTATTTTCTCCTCGTTTCACATCAATTTCAGCTCTTTCCGACTAAATTTTTGTAATTTTCATTCGAAAGCGGAGAGGTGCATTGTAGACCTCATTAATTAATTGAAACAATTGCGCACCAACATAGCAAAAGTGGAACACACGTGTGATGGATTTCGTGAAGCCCAATCGCATAAGGTTCTCCAAACTTAAATAATTGGACTCTCAAAACAAATTGTGATAAGTCCTAGAACATTCAGTTGTACTTAAAATGTACTGAATGATAAATTGCGCAGTTAGCTTGAAAACCGAATGAATTACATCCTTTATCTTGATGCTAATTCTACTCTGTTTTCGAGTGTATAAAAAATAATGACCAGTATCTTCCGGAACGCATAGCAAGATAACACACTTAAGGTAACTGATCTAATTTCCGATGCGCTGAAAAACAGGGGGTAATACATCGAATTGGGAATATGGATAACAAATTGTAAATATGAATAGAAAATACTAAGAATGTGTGCAGCATAGTTGATTTATACGGAAAATTGCAAGCATATGTGAGATAGGCCTATGGTAAACAAAATATGCTAAATCCATTTGAGAATGGTAACTGTGTTAAGGAAATGGCGTGTCTGTAAAATATGTCTATCACTATCTAGTAAGTCGTTCCCTGTAATTTATTCATGTTATTACCCTAAGATTCCTGAATGTTCCGACACCAAAAAGACTGCTCACATACATGTAGGCCATAAGAATACGTTAGCTAGGTTCGCCCATCCTCTGTTATGGGGAGTCTCGTCCCTATGAAGACAAGAATACGTTAGCTAGGTTCGCCCATCCTCTGTTATGGGGAGTCTCGTCCCTATGAAGACCTTATAGGTACGTTATATACCTGACAGCCCTATGTCTGTGCACGGGTGTTTCTTTCAAGGTCACATTGCTTCGCTTCCTTGCTATTACTAGAAACAACCTGCATTGTTTTTATCGTCATGTATGCCACGTTTTTCCGTTGTTTCTGTTGCTCTTTGCTCTTTGCTCTTTTCCGTACCTGGGCTGCCCTTTTTTTTCAAAAAAGTATGTCCTCTAGCCTCTTCATGTTCCGAGTCTCGTCAAGGAAAACAAACTAGCGACTAATCCGTCTCGTTGTAGTACACAGGCTACTTGAGTGCATTAGTTAGGTTAAAATAGTTTAGTTTCCTTAAACATAAGTTAAGCAAGGTTTTGTTCAGCAGGAATAGATGTCAGGCAGGCAACATACTATGCCGGCCAAGTAAGGTAAGTTAAGAAGGATAAGGTACTGACCAAATTTGTTACCCTTCAGGCATCTTCGACTGGGCTGCGAAATTAAGCCTTTGAGACTTGACTTGTCCGAATCTTCAGACAGATGCCCTGACCTCGACTTGTTGATTCAAACTTGAGGCGTTGACTCCAAGTCTGTTAGGTACCTTTGAGACTTCCATGAAGTAAGTCTTACTCTGTAAAATGAAGATTTCAGCCCGCCCAGCATAATCGAGCTGCTTCGATCACTAGCCGTACGATTCAGGGTAAAGAAGCCAAGTTTTAGCTTGGTCTAAGCGTTTACCACCCAGTCGAACGAGTCTTTACACTGTCGGTCTGCCGTCAACCAATGTTTCTTAAGCGCAGGGGAGCTTTCCGGGGCGCGTGTCGAGCATCAACGACAAACCTATTCGTAGTCCTGCCCGTCTACACTTTTTGGTGAGAGTATGAGCATGCTCTGTGTCGACTTGCGAAGTCTTGGTATGACGTTCGCTCGTATTCCGAGTTTCCGCTCGTATTTCGAGAGAAATGCAGTAAGCCTTCGTCGAATTTCATCTTGTTTCATGATTTTTTCTAATTTAGGCTCGGATTTTTTAGTTCCAGGTGTTCGATATAATGTGCTCGTGACTCAAGAGTGCGTAGCTACTTTGGATACCTCGACTAAGAATTATTTTGAATCTAAATAAAAAGCGCTGTGAAGCAAGCTGCTCTGCAAAACAGAATTCTTGCACACACCACCGCTGCTCGTGAAGCGACTTACTAATGTTACATAGCAGCTGTGATGGGAATTGTGCGTGCCGACATCCTGCGAAAGGAAGAAAAAGAAAATGTCTCACCCTGATGTCGGACTGTTTTTTCTGTCTCAACGAAGAGCAGCGTTTCTATGTTTCAAAGCACATAGCTCTGTATTCGTGAGCGTATGCGATGACCTTTGAAAGTTAGATCAATATTTGAGTGGATGGTCGCCGAGCCGTTGCTGCTGATTATGAATCATAACACAGGATTTAACTTCAGTGTGATGTTTCTATGGATTTTCATCTTGAACAGTAATGCTATAACATACAAATACATAGCTAGAAAAGAACTTTGCTTGCCATTTAGGGAGGGTAGGCTTTAAATTATGGTTGGTGATGGATTTCTCCAATTCATTGAATCTGTAAGGTTCAAAGATCTACATAGCATATACTACGATTTTCTAGCTTAATGGTAGCTGTTCAGCACTCCAGTATTTTTACTAATTGACAAATGGAAAATATTTGGCTATAAACCATGTCATATCACATCTCGCTTTCGGAAAGTCACATTCATTTACAGATTGTAGTTTACCCACAAGCGATGGTGTCCGGTTCTGCGCTTTTCGGAGATCAGTTAAAGGGGTTAAGTTCAGTTCAGGTTTATATCCCTCTTTTTTCAATACCCTTCTAAAAAGGAAAAGGCGGCTATAGCCCTCAACCGAACTTCTTCGCTTTTCCAACTGATCTCCGAAAATTGTAGGACCGGATATCGTCCCTTGTACGCAAACTCAGCGTTTTGTTTACCGTTACTTGCTTATACTATCAATTGATTCTGGAAGTATTTATTACCATGCCAAGGGTGAAAAAACAGGTCATTGATATAACCTAAAAATGAAATATTTTGACTTTGAACACTTAGGATGTCTGTTACGAGTGAGGAGTAACATAGTAACATTAGTAGTGTAATAGTCGTAGGTATATTAGTAGTGTACCTGCTCGTAACCTTTCATCCACGCGCCCTACCCTCGTGCGTGACCTTCCGGTTTAGGACGGCCAATGCACTTCCGGTGTAGCGGGGGGGGGGGNCAAATATATGACAGTAGTGGGTAAAGCTCTGCTCGTGACCTTTCACCCACGCACCCTACCCTTGCACGTGACCTTCCGGCTTAGGACGGCCAATGCACTTCCGGTGTAGCGGGGGTCAGGGGGGACGCGAACCGAAAGTGGGCGGGGCCTGGGAAGCCGGAAGCAGGCGGGGCCTAGAGGTCAAAGGTCACGAGCAGGTATTTGGCGGCCTTACATACAACTAACATTCATGCTTTTTAATTCGCATATAATCTCTTCGAATCGTGCCTGGGCTTATGAACCGTCTTACCCCAATCATCTAGGGTACATTTGATTCCAAATTCTTTTTTTTTTTTTGCAAACAACTAAGCCGACTTTCATTAATTTTGTGTTTAAAAAAATTACCTTGTGAACTTCTACTGCGCTGTTGCTTTCCATTGCATCATTCATTCTCTCTAATGCGTTCTTATAAGTTTTCTAGTGTAACAATAAGAACGAACACGGCTTTTAGTGCCGTCAATAATTCGAATAATGGCGACTCGGAAATATCTTGCAACAATGTACCTCTTTATCTATTGCAAATGACGAGTATGCACCACTTATTCTCCCGTCTCTCTCCCTACACAACTGTCTTTACTCACACAGTCAAACGGCCATGACAAATCTCAGGGTCATGTGAACGAAACGCGCAGGTGGAGGCGAGCAAGGGAAATATTTTCAGGCTAAAAACTACGAATATTAGTCGAATCGTCTTTGAGAAGGAGGAAGATTTTAAAATACCTGCTTCGTGAAGTGAACTTTACCTCGGAATACTGGGTTAGAAATGATTTGCAGCCGTGGCTGGTTGGTTGATGTAAGATTTTCTTCTGAGGGCAAATAAACGCTTTCCTGTGAGTGATAAAAAGAAGCGTTCGTAGCCAAACAAGGTTAATTACCATTAATTAAGTAATTATTGAGAGAACAAGTATGTTTTATCTCAGTCATTAATTTTTCAGAGATTTGAAGACATTTACGATAAAGTTGTGTAATGCACGTCAGTAGAAGGAAGAAAGACAAACTTTGTGGCATACAAATAAATAAAATCGGTGTAGCACCTCTCGGTAACAAGTTTGATAGAATAGCTAGATATCCCTTTCTGGTCTTCGTAGGGTAATTGCAGATTTTTGGAGGAAATGAAATGCTATTCTCTGCTTGCGAGGATTGAGATGAAGTGCCCTAGAGCAAATATGTGCTAGTTTTCTATTATTAAAAAAAAAACAATGCGTAGGACTATCATTTTTGTCGTTTTGGGTACAGTGATCAAATAATTCATGGAGCTATCAGGAAGACATGGGGAAAACTGTAACAAGTTATGGTCAGGGTTAAACTCTATTTACTGCATTTGCAGAGTAATGGCAATACTCTGGGAATTGAAGGCTATTCTCTGCTTGGGAGAGGGATGCGATGACGCAATTTGGAACAGAATAATTTCTATTAATTTTCTCCCTTAGTTAGAAGATGCGGAACCAATTGGTTAGTTCTGGTACCTCAAATACTGGCGGGATTTCGAGATTCATGTGGCTCAAAATTAATGTTGGTGTATGTTGTAAGTTAAAATCTTTTTGCGCAACAACGATCAAACTTTGCCTAGGAGTTTTCATTTTTCGAAAATAGGCAGAAGTTTCATCTGTGTAAAAAAAAATTGAATTGGCGCGCTAAAATGCAGATTTTCTCTCTCTTCACAATTAGTATATGCAAGAGTAAACCAAGCTGCTTATAAATAGTATGGGCATGTGTGGGTATCAAGCTTTGTGGTAGAGGGTTCGCGAGTGGTAAATCGTCGAGACCATTTGACTTACAGTTGACCTATAGTGTCGATATGAGCAGGGATAAAGTAATTCTTAACGAAATCTTCAGCTGTCCGCGTCTTTGCCCAACGCATGATTCAGTGGCTTTTTTTAGGGGGGGGGGGGGCTAACAAGAGAGCCAAGAATTTAATTTTCGCAGGAACCACGACCGGAAGATGATGGAATAGTTTTTTTCATAAATAAGTTCAACAACACAACCCAGGCTGCTAACAAACGGAAGCTGAGGCTATTGCTGCTCTAACATTTATTTGATATTCAGTCCAGCGCTTCGAACACATTTCTAGGCCGGGAGCTCAGGGAAGAAGAGAGTGTTCCAATTTACGAATTTATATCACGAGCGCGAGACACTTCTGACAAGTGCAACTGCATGGGAAATTCAGTCCTCCCTCTCAACAATCAAACGCTTAGCGTGATTTTTACCTACCAACTTTAGAACTGGTGACGATGTGCTCAGCGAAAACATGACAGTATTGTCTACAATTTAATTCGCTAGCAGAACTGGTATGTTCACGGTGTTGTTTTCTTCTTGAAGCTCTGCGTCCGACGATAACAACTTAAAGACGCGCTTGTTCATCTTACTCGTCTACTGTATTAGCAAAAGACGCCATGTTGGCAGTAATGTTAGGGCTCACTCGAATGGGCTATTCGAATTCGATGCTCGTCCCAAACTTCAGACAACACCTACGATTTCACCACCTCAATGTATCAATTGTGTTGCAGGAGTTAAAAGAACTTAAGTGCCCTTGTGGTGGCTGAAAAACGTACTTTACGCAGCATGGGATAAGGCATGTTCGATTGGGCGCCAAATCCGAGTCTGCGAGGCTTAGCTTGTTCGAAACTTCATACTGGTGCGCTGGTCTCGACCCAGTGAATTAAGATTCAGGCACTGACCGTCAAGTGGTTCCTCCTGAGACTTCCAGAGATACAATGTTGCTCCGTGAGATGGAGTTATCAGCCGGCCGGCTCAAGATAATCGAGTCTCTCCTAATACTGGTAACACGATTTAAAGTGAGAACGCCAACGCTTCTGTTTGAAGGTACGAAGACGTTAAGCCTTGAAGGCTTAATTTTGGGGCCCAGTCGAGCATGTCGTGAGTTGTTGGCCGTCTCTTTGGTAATTGTTTCAAGGTCAGGGCCTAAGACTTGATTCACCGGAGCACAGCCAAGGCACCTGTCTGCAATTTTGAACGCCTGGACTTGGCTCAGATCGACTTTGATGAATCAATAATTGAATGAAGCCTTAGATGTACATTATGTACATTATATCATCTTGCTTCGTTTTCTTCACCTATCATGCCACATTGATTTCTCATTCAATTCCCGATCTCTCTTCCAATTTCTTTTCTAATGCCCGGTCGTCCCTGGAATGAATTCCCAGTTCCAGTTGACATGGGGCCTACTACGGCTTTACCCACGTCCGCTCCTCCGAACGTGCTAGTCTGCCCTAGAAATAGCAGACAAGTTCACTGTTTCCTGACTTTCAGTTTCCTCCAATCTGAAGAGATATTCGTACTTTGCCTAATGACCCTTGTGGAGGAGACTCACTTGACGGTTAACATTTTAGTAACTTTTTGTGGCGTACACAAAAGTGTTCCAACAACGAAGCTGCAAAACATTTGGACGAGTGAATGAGTGAACGCGTTTATATGAAAGATGTGTGAACTCATCCTTAGTAATCAAGGACGCTTTGACTGATATCTGATGTCTCTAACTCATTTAATAACTGAAAATGTACATTTGAATAGAATTCCATTTTACTCGTGCTGGGTAGACCTTCAACCAAGGAGCTTTAATAGGGAGGAGGGAGCCCTATCTCTTTAAAAAGGCCATTCTGGTTTGGTTGTGACACGTTTATAAAACTGAGTGCCTTTGGCCAAATATTTTTGAATATAACAAGATCGGAAAGTACATGCAAATTTTTTGTCCCGATTTCCTTCGCCCTCTGGTGGCACTTTTGTATCATTTCATCTGCATAATATTAAACTTTATTTAATACTCATGGAGACATTATAAGATGAAAATGCTACATGTTATATGCATGTTCCAGTGTGGCATGATACTGAAAAATATCATGTTTGAATGCTCAATAAATTTATGAATCAATGAATTTATCAGTCGTAGAGGTTAGAAATACCTAATTTAGAAAATATTGCCGCTTAACTTTGTATTGGTGCTTATATACTGCACGCCGCTGTTTTGGGAATAGCTAAAATGTCGCCATAACTTGTTGTTTCGGTAGCAGAAAGAGTTTTGAGCTTCTATCCTATAATATATTGATTTAGGGCTCGTAATTATCAAAGATATCGTGGTCCAATATAGATTCCTGCTAGGGAACTGCTACCGTTATTTTTTGCTAGTTTTGATTGCGACGCATCGGACGCTGCGCAACAAAACTTGTGGGAGATTAAATTAACAAATTGGAGCCTCCTTGTTTAAACGATACTAGCGCCACTTGCGTACCCTTTTGAAATGACAGGGATAAAACCTGCTGTGGAGTTTCCCTACTTGTTGTATTCTAAACTCTTTGCTCTGGCACCCGACGACTGTAACGAACGAACACACGTTAATCTCGCTGGTGGAAGTGACGCGGGAGAAACAAACAAATTGACCTACTAATATGCAACTGGTGCATACGGCGACTGGCAGCAGCTACATCGAAATCTTGAGCTCCACGGAAGAGTCTCCTGTCTTCTTCCTTTCTATTAAACCTCTTTGCTTTCAACGGGTTGTATCATTGAAGCTTTTTATTTTGCATTCGAAAGACAATTCATGCTGTATGTACAACGTTCATCTACAGTATATGATAATTCTGCTGGTCTCTCCGTTAGTTACTTAGTATCACTGTAACGCTCCCATCAGTATTAGACAGGAAAAAGTATTGAGTTATCCTTGATACAACCTAGGAAGGGATCAATGGGATGAGTCAAGGTCAAACTCAAGCTACTACCACAGTTCATTTACTATAGATAGTTATGTCAGCTCTAAGGGAACATCCTCTCGTCCAATCTTAGCCAATCAGCGACCACCGTGACATCATTTCAGCCGATCAGCGACCGCCGTTACTGGCGTCACTTTCAGCCAATGGGCGACTGCCACATCACTATGCTTGTGTAAACAAATGAGAGCCCGAGCGGCGGCTCCTTGCACTGCAGTATACCAGAAAGCTTTCCCGCAAATTGTTTATAATTTATTATCCCAGATTGGAACTACCCATACTGGCCTTACACTTAATTACATAAGTAAGGGAACATAATAGACCATAGATTTGATGTATTGTATTGCATCTTAATTACCAGCACCTTAAAAAAAATGTTTGCCTCAGTTGAAGCGAAAGCTATGCGCGGAATAGAATGATTTGTATGAGTTTAAAAAGACTCATACTTAAGCGATTTTCGTCCACCAAGAAAACTTTGCATTACAACAAATTATAAAGTAGAATGTTATACAGACATGAAAAGCAGCTAATAAACTGCAACTGAACAATTTTACCTACGTTTTAGGTAATAACAAATCGCGACACACAGTTACACTCTATTACACAAGGCGCCATATTGGAAATACCCAAGATGCCTCTGACTTGGCGTCACCCAGGATGACCCGCTGCAGAAGGTGTGACGCTATTGGCTGATACATTTTTGTGTGACGCCACTATGCTGCAACTGCAAGTGCTGCACGCTCTATTGCTTGACATGACTATCTGGAGTAAATGAAATGAGGCTACTACTGCTCGCAGTAGCCGTTCATCCATTCTCCTAAAGTCTTCATTCTTCGATGAAAATATCTTCAACAGAGATGATACTGTCCACGCCTAGTCGACTCCATAATAATGTTGAATTTCGCGTTTTCATTATTTCACGAAGCTTAATATACGGCACTCGGTGTCTCAAGTACCAGTGTAAGTTTCTTTCACTTATCCATCTTGATGTTGATTTTTTCCTTTATGTTTGAACATCCGGATGGAATGAGGCCAATGCGCTTTGGTTGACGTCATTTTGACCACCAAAGGCCTAAGGCCCAGCTCACTTAAGCTGCATGCGGCGCGTGCCCAAGCACGAAGGCATCTTCTCCTTGAAATTTTTCCCATGGCGTCGTCAATCGCTTTTATCATGACATTTTGGAAACATTCGAAGAACCTGTGAAATCACGAAGAAATGCGATATACGTATAAAAGTCATTAATTCTGATGTACGAGAGATTAGGGCAGACAGCAATGGAAACCACTCACAGTTACACAGAGTAAATTAACCCCACTGATTTAGTTCGCTACTCCCTAATGAGAGCTCTATTTTCATTCATAAGTTGGTGATTAAAGAGATAGCCGTCTCCATTTCATTTCCAATTTAATCGAAATTATTTTCGAACCCTACAGCCAGTACTATCGCGATTGAAACATGAGGGTTGCTTGCGAATTGGTATCAATCGGGTCATAGTATATACACACCGTTACCGTGATTAGTTTTATCGTTAGCTTACGGAAAAAAATATCAAAAGTTTAGCTTACGTATGGGTTGAAGACAGCGTAATATCAACTATTTCTAACAGCTGTCTAAAATTCGTAAAGAAGTTTTAAGATATTGGGAAAAATTTGAAAGATCTAGAGGCCTTGTTTGCACTTGGCTACGCGCTACATAGCACTCATTGTAAACTGGGCTTCATAGTTGACCACATGAGTATCTTTATACATTCGTTTGCCATATGTTTCAGTTTGATGGACGTTTGAAAAATATGTGATTCTACCTCTTTAAAACTTAGCACTCGGAAGATGAAGTCCCTAACTGCTGTCCAACAAAATATGAAAACACGAACCCAACTGGAAAACTTGAGTGTTTCACTTCAAAACATGCAAGTGCATTTGCTGAGGACGAAATTTCCAGCAACTTGATGCATCTTACAGGCTTTACAATGCACATATCAGTGGTGTCTCGTATGGCTTGAAACAAGTAGGATACTTAGGATGATAGAAGTGAACTGCTGCAACTTGCACCACCAAACAAAGGTTTGTTTTTCGGTGCATCCAAATGTATTGCCGAGCCTCCAAATTTACTCAGTTGCATGCAAATTTCACATTCACAGAATGAACTGAGATGTTTTGGAAACAAGAATTAAGTTTCCTAACTTTCCGATTCAATCTCGGTACTCAAATCTCCAACCTTATTATTAGTCTCATTGTACGGCAGTAATTATGGCTGAAATACCTCTGGTTTGACTACGTTAAAACTGAAGGGAGCCGTAGCTGCCACACTCTGAACCAGCCCTGCAGCAGAAAACTAAAACTGAGGGGCAGTATTCTGCCTGTGGCTGACTGCAATTTGTTCCAGGGCTGGGAATATGATCATACGCCATGCACGCTATGATCATTTGCTTGCTTAAGGTGGAGGTGGCAGCACTGATGCAAGAAATAATATTTCAATGAAATGTCTTTATTAGGAAGCAAAGAGCGTTACGGGAGGTGGACTCACGAGAAAATAGCAATGAAAAGTGACGTCATCAATGACGTCAACATCGACGAGCGACGATTGAGCAGCCTACGAGTATTTTAATTAATTTCACCAGAAAAATCGTCATCACTTGCAAATTTCATCCCTTAAGCATACAGATGAAGAGCACATATACGTATACTAATTGAACAATAAATAACTATCTATAGAAAATTTCTGTAGAGACCGGTGGAAACTTTCACAGCACCCGATTGCCACCTGTGTTTGCTTGACAAAGTGGTTCGTCGATGTGTGTTCATGTTGGGTGGTGTTGTGCCTTGTGATCTGGCGCATCGTCGCAGAGTTGGTGGGGTCTGTTTTCTGTATAAAATCTATAACTGCCCCAGTCATCCACTGTCTGAGTTTCTTCCGGATCTATTTGTTCGGGTGAGGTATACTCGGCGGACTGGTGCTCTTCATGAGTTTGCCTTGGAACCGTTACGATGCCGTACGGGCCAGTATTCCCGTTCATTTTTTCCATCGCGTGTGGATGTTTGGAATGTTTTTGATTGCTCTGTCTTTGCTGGTGCTGGTATTGTCAGCTTTAAACGATCTGTACACAGAGCTATTCTGTGATCTTCCTTTCTTTCTTTTGTTTTCTCCACCCGCTGGGCTGGTTGCGTGGGGGTTTGTTAACCTCATGGAATTTCTCCGTTCCTACGTCGCCAGTCTGGTGTGATATAATGATAATAGAGGCAAGATCTGGGTCGATATGGCACCCTGATATGACTTCTTTGAAGTGAAGCCTAAGTACACTTCATATTCAGTTCACTATGCTCTTTACAAAACTCATTTAAACATATCTCCTAATTTTTTCGACTTAATTCATCCAGTCTCCCACTTCTGACTGACCAATTATGTACTAGAGCTGCACCCATACACAAAACACGCTTAACTAATTGTCGACAAGTATAGAATGTTTGAGCAATAACTGCACATGTTGTTTCCCTCGCGTCAATAGGATTAAGAGCCCAACCTACGAAAGCCTGAGATCCGTCCCTCAGATACTTTGACTCGTCGGTGTGACGTCACTCACTGATATGCGGTCATGGTCAAGTTTTATTTCAGTCTCATTAAGTCTTCTCTTACGGTCTTTGCTGCTGGTATCCATGATACTCTACTTGGAACTTCAGTCATCTAGGTATCTCCGGCAATAGCGAGAGTAGTACGACGATGTGGCTGATCAGCATGCTCTTTAGATGTCACCTGAGTATTTCATTTCACCTTTTTTGCCACAATATTTGAGAAAAAATATTCGCTGCCTAAAACAAGTACATAACAATGTTTTAGCTCCCACGCAGCCATTGGTCCACAAAAATACGGCACAGTCAGTAAAATTCTGAGTTTGTTTTTTGTCTCGTGCTGCGGATGTAACTCTTTCCGTATAATGTTTATGGAAATAATAATCCTATAATACCGCATATTTGTCAACAACAAGCCCGCTTTTCCTAAGCCCCTCCGATGCATCGGTTTATGAGTTTGCTCGACATGCTACATTTCCCTCTTTCTTCCCTACCTTAGATCGGAGCAAGCTCGATGGCTATAGGTATACCGAAACTACAGCAAGAAAGTATTTATCATCAACATCTGCTCGGAATAGGACGATCTTTTACAAGAGTTTAGGGAAGAGCGAGAGCCATTACGTAACAGTCGTGGCCTTTATCCCAGAAAGAGTCGCTATTATTGATGAAATGATAGCCCACAGCTCTGCTATGAAGCAGTCCTGAGACCGAGCCCTGTAGCTTCAGAGATCGTCTATCTTGTCTCTTGTAAAAGTGCAATCTCCGGGCAAACCGACAGGGAGCTGACCCCATCATCAATTCAAATGACTGTCTTTCTGTTCATCAATTTCCTAGTGTCTCTGTGGCAGAAGCGACCATTTCTCTGTATTCGGCGACCCTTGTAGAGGAGAACACTCCGATTCCCTTTGTCCTGCACTTTTAGGTTGAGGTTCACTTACATCAGTCAAATGGTATTCCCTTCAACCTTTCTATATGTTTGATACAAAGAGGTTGTCGCGGTAGACTCAATCACTGACATAACGGTCGAGAGTAGTAAACTAGAATAATGCTTCTGTACTTCAACATAAGTTTGTGTTTGGACATCAGTAGAATTGAGCTCGACTTGACATTGTTGTTTGGTATCAATCCTCCTCACGTTCTTTTATTCTTTACATACCCTTAGTTCCCCTCAGGTGGCATGGGATAGGCCATAGGTTTGGATTAGTTACGTTCGTCCACCTTATGCTATGGGGATCAGCGATGTCAAGGGATTTTGTATAGGTTACCGATAGCCATTAGCTAGGCCTTCGATACGTCTGGCTTTCGTGCCCCCTTTGCTTTCTTCTGTTTTCATACTCATGCTGATGATGTTTTGCTCTTTTCTGCTTCTGCTTTCTTGGTTTGCTATTTCTATACGCGCTGATTGATCCTCGTGTATAGGTTCCTCGTTTCTATCGACACACTACGTATCCATTCATTTTCCTCTCTGGAAGGCAAGCTTTTATTTAGCAAAACTTCATCTTCCAGTTCGAGACACTTTATTACGTACGTAAATCCGGCGTATATTGATCCGCTGAGCAAGAATTTTAGATTACAGCCATCGCGAATTATTTAGTCAAAAATGACTGCGAAATATTTGTGATGACACTTTTTCATTGATGACACCTTCGTTCCTAATATGCATATAAAGGAAAACGCTACGACGGCCAACTCAAATTATCGTAAGAGATGAATGCTTCCCACTGAGCAGTACACTTCAATCCTTCTCCAGCGCACTCTTTCCTTCCCTTAAATAGCATTCGAAAAGCTCAACTTTATTAGTAAATGCTGAAACCACAGTTCATTAACTACAGGTAGTTATGTCAAGCAATAGAGCCTGCAGCACCTGTAGTTGCAGCATAGTGGCGTCACACAAAAATGTATCAGCCAATAGCGTCACTCCTTTTGCAGCGGGGCATCCTGGGTAATGCCTAGACAGAGGCATCTTGGGTAATTTCCAGTACGGCGTCGTGTGTGCGAGAGGTTAAGTGTGTGTCCCGATTATTACATAAACGTTGGTAAAATAGTTCAATTGCAGTTTATTGTGCTTTTCAGGTGTGTATAACATTCTACCTTATAACTTGTTGTAATGGAAAGTTTTCTTGGTGAATGAATATCTTGTAATTTTGTCTTTTTAAACTCATGCAAATCATTCTATTCCGCGCAAAGCATTTGCTTCAAGTGAGGCAAATATTTTCATATGATATTCTCAGTTCTTTTTATGGCGCTGAAAATCAAGATGCAATACAATACATCAAATCTATGGTCTATTATTATCCTTAAGTTATGTAATCAGAGCACCCTGAGAGTGCATACCTCCGCCAAGCAGTGCAGCTGTAACGAAAAATTCAAATCGGCTCTGAAATCATGATTTTCTCTCCATCAACACCAAAATCTGATCGATTGTGCCTTTTGATAATATTAACAGTGTCTGTAATTTTCTTGGAGATCCGTTCATCACTTTTTTGAGTTAGTTATGCTCTTAACAAATTTACACAAACATAAGTCAAACACAGAAACGGACAAATCGATCATCACCAAAATTTAATCAAAATTATGTCTTTTAACATTACTAACAATTCCTGCAAGTTTCATAAAGATTCACTCAAAACTTTTTGAATTATTGCGCTAACAAACATAAAATCAAACACAGCAACAATCATGCGAACGAACAAGAGTGTGAAAATGGCAAGCAGACTACTGGGATTCATCACCAGAAAAGATGAATACAAGTCCAACGACAGGAATAGCATCCACTACCAGCAAAGCGAGCATAATGTGGAAAAATTGAAAAGCGGTAGATATGATACGGGTGAAATGATTCACATTTGAAGGCAATTATTATTCTCTTATTTCCTTCTATCTATTATTGAAGAGGGTGGCACAAAAGGTAGGTAGGTACGTAGGTAGGTGAGTACGTACTAGTATTTTAATATATAGATACCTGTCATTGCCGTACTCACAAAGGTTGATAATTCTGACCGGGGAAACAATAATTGTATTGCGGTGGCCCGATACCAAACTGGTACATTCTGTTCACATGTTAAATTGAGAAAGTCCCTCAACGTGATATCACCGTCAACCAGCTCGTGAAATTTACTGAAATCTTTACTATACGTGTGTTTGATTATTACCATTGCTGCATGTGTAACTTTTCTGCTTTCATATCTAGTATTTACCTCTTTCAGCAGCATAGAATATTACCACGCTGCGTTTGCCTTTATCATGCAAAATCTGTATTTCTGCGATAAAATTAAGCATATAAATATTTAGAAAATGAGATGACTTTCTGATGAATGAAATATTTTTTACTAAAATCTAACCACGATTAGGCTACATTTATCGAACAGCCATGTGGTAACCAGCCTGCTTCATACAGGTTGACGTACTCGAGTAACGTGAGCAAAAAGTTGGTCGAACTGATCCCGATTGCGCTAGAATTACATACATGCTTTGCAGAAGCATCATGTGGGCCAGAAATATTTAAAATATGAATCGTGACCATCGAACCAACATGGATTTGTACATCGTGGTAAGAGGGGGAGGAGAGCACCAAAGAGCGATACATTTGGGGCAACTCTCTACACGGGATATTAGCAAGCTGACCGCCCATGGAACGAGTAAGACTATTTTTGATGAGCTTAATCTCCCGAAAATGCGTTATAAAACGTGACGAAAAAATCCCTGCAGATCTTGGGTAAGTACTAAAACCCTAAAACGACCCCTGTAAAATAAAAATCACAAAACTAAAACGCTAGAATGGGCTCACGGGTATTGAAGAAAAATTTCGAGAATGTTATATGCTCGGAGGATATATCGTTCCACCCTTCATAGGCCAGATGAGTGGTCATCTAGCTAAATACTGAAAAGGCATCAACCAAAATTTCGGATTTATCATCAGCAAAGCGAAAGAGGCGTAATGTTTGGGCTGGAATGAAAGGTGATGCAATCATTAGACCAGACATGGTAACCCACGGAACAAAGCTTTATTCAGACGCTTACTGCAGGGTCATTGACAGCCGCCTCGTGGCTTAGTTGCTAGATCAGCCGCTATCTTCGTGAGAGATCATATGTTTTTCAGCGTAATAATTCCATTGCACATCGATCTCAGTAGACTTCTAACTGGCTCAAGGGTGCTGGTTTTAAAAGTGAGAGGGTGATGATATGGTATCCATATAGCGCCCCTGTGTGGGTATCATCAAAAAGAGAGTTCTAGCAATAGAAGGCCGTTTGCAAGCCTCGGTGACCTTTGGAGGAAGCTGAAGACGTTTCAGCATAAATATCATCCTTTTACATATCAACCTTTACCTCTTCAGTTGACCGACGCTTTCCAGAGATCCTTAGAAACAAGGAATATCATATGTCTGCATAGTAAATTCGATGAAACTCCATTGTTTTGAAATAACTTATTATTTCTAAAAAGTAACTGCGTATCTTAACCATTATTATGACAGTAAACCATGCGTTGTAGTCAGCATTTCTGTAGACAAGCATTTCCGCATGTACAGTTTCAGCGACAGATCTTCAGCCACTTACTTTTCAGTCCTTCTTCTGGCACTACTCTGTGAGGTCATGCATAAAACCATAGCTCGCCTCTATTTCATGTTCAGAACACCTGTACCTTGGGCTGCCGGCCCCCACGAGACCGCGGCACGCTTTTTACATTGCTGTTTTATTCTCCAGGATCTCCGTAGTGTTCCGGGTGAGGTCAGCGAAGGCTGTAAAGATCACTGATCTGAATCTCCTCAAAAGGATGTGGCTGATCGTGGCCGGCTTCAGCTCCTTCCTGGCCGTGAGGACCATTGTTGACCCACCTCATGTAAGTTATTTTCTTCGTAAAATATATCTTAGATGTCCAGATGAGTATGAAAACTTGGAACGTTTGATAACCGAAAATAAAAATCGTTGTAAAAAAAATAATAATATTGGAACGTTTGATAACCAAAAATAGAAATCGTTGTACGAAAAAAAAAAAAATAATAATAATAATGGAACGTTTGATAACCGAAAATAAAAATTTCAAGCTATAAAAAGTTGACGCTACGGGAAGGGTGTAATTTGCAGACATTGTTAATTGGGATTATTTGCATTCTTGCGTTAAAATGTTTCGGTGGATTTACACTTGTGATAGTTTTGTTATTGTTTTTCAACCCCCTACCGTTAAAAAAATTACAGTAGAAAAGTTGCGTCCACATATGAGTCGTTTGCCTTCATTGTTTCAAGTGTCAATTAATTCTCTCCCTATGCACTGGGAAGCTGATAGCTACTTTGCAGCATCCGGACCATGGATTCTAATCTATGCGAAACTTATTGATTTTTCTTTCTTTAATACGAAAGTTACTTTTCCGTCTATGAAATTGCCATCCACGAGTAGGGGGACAAAAATACATGAATATCAATGAGCACGCTTTGGTATCTACTGTACTATGTAGGCTTCTGATGTTATAGAATTTTGCCATTTGTTGTGTACAAGAGTACTACTTACGCAGGTTTTTTTTTTTTGTGCGGACAAATTTCAACCATAGGTAGAAAAACTCAAAATAAATCGATTATCATGAATGATGAAATGTCCAAAACTCCTTAGTTTTCGAGTTATAATGACTTAAATATAAAGCTTTAGGCAGGATACTACGTGCGCGCCAATGTTAACGCTAAATTTGATTGTTCAGCACGTTTTCCGACCACATTCCTGCCCATGCGTTTACACTGTATCGATGCTGATGACTATTTGGGCGAATGACGTGACTATTATTAAGTTTGAGCACAATGATGTTTATTGTAAATTTTAAAAATTCCATAATGAATAAAATACGCTTTATCTGTGAACAGAATCAGCTTGGAGAAGTAAGAATCTCTTGTTCTCTGCTGCATGAGCCGCTCTGAAAATTGTATACGGGGTCCAAAATCTGGTGGCAGCAACCCTTGCATTTCTTTTGGAAGCGACACGGATGAAAATGGCGACGTATTGTCTGCCATACTGTTGTGTGATTACGTTAAATGCTACATTTGAAACTGCAGATATTTTTCCTATCCATAAAATACTTGTAGTTTTTATTGTAAAAATAATGTAAACTGCTTTAGTGTGGTCGGAAACGGGCTGAATTATTGATATTAGTACTGTCATTGACGCGCACAACTAACATCCAACTCAAAGCTTTTAATTTTAAAGTCATTGTAACGTGAAAACTAAAGAGTTTTGGACATTTTATCATTTATGAAAATCGATTTATTGTGAGTTTTTCTACCTATAGTTGAAGTTTGTCCGCAAAAAAAAACCACCCTGTATATTCGCATGAAAAACACTGTAGTTCTTATCAATGAAGTTCAGTACCTCACCCTAAAAAAATTGAAATCATAACATCATGTTAAACAAAACTGCCAGTGGAATTAGGCCAACTGCGGAAGATGTCGTCAGAATCATATCCTGTAGAGAATTACACAGTGCGCCACTTTTCCGTAAGATTGAAATGCAGCGATAACTAGAGCATTTCTGAGAGCGCATACCTCCGCCAAGTACGGCGACGGTAACGAAAAAGTCAAATTGGCTGTGAAATCATGATTTCTTCTGTATCAACTCCAAAATCTAATCATTTCTGCCTTTTAATAGTATTAACAGCTTCTGCAATTTTTTTGAAGATCCTTTCTTAACTGCTTGAGTTATGCTGCTAACAAACATTATGACAAACATAAGTCAAACATACCAGCGAACCAACCGATCTCCTCTAAAATTCAACCATTTTTGCCTTTTCATATTAAAAATAACTTGTAAATTTCATAAAGATCCATTCAAAACATTTTCAGTTTTTGCATAACAATCATCATGACAAATACAACTCAAACATAGAAACGAATCAACTGATCTCCTCTAAAATTCAACCATTTTTGCCTTTTCACATTATAAATAACTCTTGTAAATTTCATAAAGATCCATTCAAAACTTTTTGAATTGTTGCGTAACGAACATTATGACACACAACTGAAACATAGAAACAAATCAGCCGATCTGCACCAAAATTTAATCTTTTATGTCTTTTTACATTACTAACAGTTCCTGCAAGTTTCATGAAGATTCACTCAAAACTTTTTGAGTTATTGCGCTAACAAACGTAAAATCAAGCACAGCAACAAACATACGAACGAACAAACAAACAGATCATCACAAAAATTTCGTCATTTACTTATTGTGATATACCAAACAACTCGTGTGAATTTCATGAAAATCCATATATAACTTTTTGAGTTATTAAATTGAGAAAAATGAGGCAGACACTCAAGCATACAAACGGATGGACGGATCTTCACCAAAAGTCAATCATCTGTTCCTCCTAACATACCTAACAATACCTATTTATTTCGTGAAAATCTGTCCATAACTTTTTGAGTTAACTTGGTGACTGACAGAGAGACAGACAAACCCGACGAAAACATAACCTCCTTGGCGCAGGTAATTATTGGACTACTTGCATGAATGAGATTATTCCTAAGACTACACGGCAGGGCGTCTGCGGACAGGTAGTCCTAATGACCCCCAAACGGAGCGTGATCCCCCTCACCCCTCCCGAAAGACACCCAGAGCGCTTCTGAGAATAATAATAAAAAAAAAATTGACGGCCGACATGAACAGCTGCATACCAACATGACGGACTACGGTTGCTGGCAATGAATTCCACGCTGACGGAGAAAGGGACATGAGATACAGACCGAGCTGTAGTGTGCGGCACCTTACTGTCTCTAATGTACTGGGATGGGCTACAGCCGCTGTTTGAGAGGTTTTCAATGAGATCTTGAGGACAGGGAGAGGGGAATGTAACTAGTGGCCCGCACTTTTGAATACTTTTTGAAACGTTCAGAGGCAAGCAACACTCTGTTATTATTATTATTATTATTAAAACTTCACGCCTGAGCTCTCACGGACGGGTAATACAACCCAAATGAAGCATCTTGCAACACCGGGACACCCAAAACGCTGCTAAAGAAAATCCAACAAAAAAAACATTCACAGCTGACTTATACGCCTGCAAGCCAATACGACCAAAGGCCGATGCCGGCAACAAATTCCAAACCCTAGCCGACCAGGGCACGAAGCACCGACAGAACTGATTAGTTCGACATCTGACAGCATCCAAAGTGAAGGAGTGCGCTCCG
>LQNS02278174.1:29694153-29717326 GCA_001587735.2 Parhyale hawaiensis | reverse complement strand
CCGGCTGTTCCAAAAGTATAAATGAAATTTCCAATCAAGCAAATGTTTCGTCAATTCTCAACTAGAGTCCGCTGCGTAGACTCCAATTACTGCACGTTGCAGACACACAGATGTACCGAGGGCGACAGTTTACAACCTGTCGTAAGTAAAAGGCTGGCACATCACATCAGCATGGTGATCCTCGTACTAAATACGAATCCCACAATTGGCGAAAACACACACACACACAATAGCTGAAAGTTAACTTGAAGCGTTGGTAGGCCTCCGATGATGGTCGAAAATCTTCAAGATGCAGCATCCATATAAAACATGTGCAGTTGTCCGCCGCCCGCTGCACATATTGAATTAACTTGCCATGGCTTCTGATATATTATATTCTTGAGATGGCATAAATGTAGATTTCGATTAGAAGCAGAGAAAGAAATTTTGATACCCACGACGCGCCACGTAAACTGTCGCCCTCGGTACATCTGTGTGTCTGCAACGTGCAGTAATTGGAGTCTACGCAGCGGACTCTAGTTGAGAATTGACGAAACGTTTGCTTGATTGGAAATTTCATTTATACTTTTGGAACAGCCGGTATCATAGTTACACCTTCCTATGGTAACCTCTCTAAATTTTGCCAGATTTGAAGAATTAAATTTACCAACTTTGACCCTCCCACCTGATGAGCTGGAGAACAGCGAAACGCGCGTCGTGGGTATCAAAATTACTTTCTCTGCTTCTAATCGAAATCTACATTTATGCCATCTCAAGAATATAATATATATATATAGGGTAATGTCTCAATTACCGAATGCGTTTCTATTACCGAACGCAATTAGATTCCTACCTATATTCGGTAATAGATGGGCATTCGGCAATTGAGACATTACCCTATATATAAACACACGACGGTCATTGTTAGTATTAGATTAGAAGATCTATACTGCATTTACGAGACGGAAAATTTTCGACCCACGCCTGCTAAACCCTAAGGATGTAATTATAGCGCTGAGATAGCCATCTCCCGTCCAAATGTCTCCCACGGAGAATTGCCGCTAATTAACGCCTTACGCGTATCTAAATCTCCCTGAGGACTACAGTGGCCGCTAGCACGCCCCTCAGCAGACACAGCGAAGTCACGCGGACCTCGACGGGGTCTGCTATGGCGGTCTTCAAGGCTTAGCTGCACCCAAGTATATATATATATATATATAGCTAATTAAGGGTTTATACGTAAATAAGGACGTTAGGTGTAATTTTTTTACATTAGGTAAAATTTCGTGATACATGCAAGGTGTGTTAGGAATGTTACGAAAAATAAATGACCAAGATTTTGTAATAACAGCTAAACTGAAGAATATTGACTATGCGGTAAATTGCATCACTTATTTATTGCTATCCGATACTATAGAGCTAAAGTAAGGTTAAACAAACCTCATTTAGGTCTTAGAATGAAATATATATTTTTTTTAATTTCAGATAACTTTTAATGAATAAAAAATGATCATGAAAACTGTGGCATTATTAATAGCTACTCTAAAAAAATTGCAAATCGAAAACAATATTGTTAAATCTATTGTAAAAATAGCTCCAGGTGCTGTAACGTACAAAGTGAAAAAAAAATACAACATGTATAAGTTAAAATAAATTGAAAACGTGTTGCTACTTTGCATAAATTTGCCTTATCAAATATCTGATTGGTGTTCAACTGGTGTGCTTACAAATTATGCTGCAAATAGGAGCATGGAAAGCAAAAGAAGCCTTGACCTTCACAGCTGAAGCTAAGATGTTTATTTTTATTGCAGTGTCTCCTGCTTTCTTTACTTCTTCGTTTTCGGAGAGCATGTCACAGCATGAATTGCAGAGCTCTCGAGTGAGACGTTTACACATTCTTATGTAAACGTCAAACGTCTTGTCGAAGCGTACTAAATTGCAGTTCTCTGTGGTTGATGAATAACTCATGCCTCATTCAAGTGCATTTAGAGCTACTGTTGTTATAAAAAATTGAAACATTCACCAAACTTGTTCTGGTAACGAATTCAAAAGTAAGCTTTCGGTACAGTTTTTTAGTGTTTTTGTGCTGGTACGATAATATCCGATTGAACTTGTCTCTGCCCTTTTCTGCGATATAGTTAATCGCAGCGCCTGGCTTATTCACCACTATACTTAAATAAGTCTTTTTTTTAGTTATCAGCTCACCCGAATGCCCAGGAACACAGGACATCATGCTTATCATATATTTTTTGTCTTTCCAATGCAAGTCTTTCATTCCGTGATTATTTTAATTTGATACCATGGCTCGTCTGTTTAGTATTACGGAAGTAATATCTTTTGGCTTGGACTTTTCTTTCATTTCTCTAATGACACAGTAGTACAATTTATCTTCGCGTAGGTGATGAACGAGCGGAGGAAAAGTTGCGAAGTAATAGTTCGACTGCAGCCCAAATATATTGCAAAAAATTATATTTATTGCATTCACAGCCATATCTGCCGTGACCACAGACGGACATTTCGCAGGGATTAGAGTCGTGGTCTCACGGGGTCTTACGGGGTAGACACCGGTGTCCACTCCGCAGTACATTAGAGCAAAACATATTTCTATTCGGAATGACCACCGGTGATCACTGCTTTTACTATTTTATTAGCTTCTACTATCCGAAAATATACACCACACAAACTCGCACTTCAATCGTGTGCACGGAACGGGCGGAAGGAAACTAAGAATATTCCGTACTGCACTAAGTCCAGCTAAGTCACCAGCCGCACGCAACGTAATAATCTGTGATGCCGCTTGTCTGCTTTACTGTTTCTTTTTCAGGAACCTAACTCAGAAACTAATGAACGGATCTTTATAAAAATTGTAGGAATCATTGCGACATATATCTATTTTAGGTGATTGTGTATTTATCCCTTTGAGTATTTGCCACTCTGTGTGTCATTTTCTATGTTAGAAGATGACTCAGAAAGCTATTGACGACTTTTCGTGATATTTGTGAGGAATATTAGAAATGTTACCAGGACGAAATGACCCAATTCTGGTGATGACGTAAGAAGAAATCCTGGGTTCAGGACCAATTAGAATTATTTGTTGATATTGCATTGCTGGTGGAGAGGTGCGGTCTTAGGGTGCCTCCCTAATCTTTATTATTTGTATTAGGGCGGTAAACCAAGTGGCATACGCCACACAACAGAAGACACGCCCGTTGTAAGGCAAAAAGTATGTTTTTTTGACAGCTCCGTCTCATGAGCATATGATAACAACAAAATTTAATATCTCGAGTGGTACCTAGTTAATTTGGATAGCGTCGCATCGCATTCGAGAACAAAATGATTAGTGGATGTACCAGTTGTTAATTTGCCTTTATGATTGGGTATTTTGAGATACACGGAACTTGCACGCGTAAACAGACCGAGAAGTTGCACCGTTTAAGTAACTACTATTTATAAGGAGAGTGAAGTATCGTAGACACGCCTCCACGAGAATATAAACAGGTCCAGTACTTATTATCTGCCACCGTAAAGAATGAAATTGTGGGATTCAGCATTCGGTTTAATTCTCGACTATTAGCGTAAGCTGAAGCGAAGCGGAATGACTGCGTTTGATCGTGTTAACTCTTCCATTCACAATTTTATTTAACAGAGCTCAAAAAAATTCTGTCCTTTTGTAATGTACTGAAGCATTTAATTTATTTCTACTCAGTAGTGAGAAAAAATCAAACGAAACGATCCGGCTGGGTGATGTTACCATAACCCTGTTAGGCTACCGCAACCTGAAACCTGGTAACCGTAACCCGGAATGTGGTTACGTTAGCGCCATCTATCGACGAGAGAGTCGTAAACTAAATATTAATTAGACTCTTTTAATTACCGCTGCCAAAGAGGTTATTATTCCGGTGTTTTTCTCCGACTGTTTGTTAGCAATACCAAGTCAAAGCTGAAGATCAGCGCAGAAGCTAAAAGGGCAGTTTAGCTTCTGGGCGAAACTTCGGCGGCCCCAAATTTTTATAGGGTAAAACTCAAAGTGTTAACGACGGATCCTAATGAAATTTAACAAAAGGAACTGCAAGGACTGTCACGAATGACAGAAGATAGAAGTTTGGTGATAATCCGTCTGTCCGTTTCACTGTTTGTCTATCTTTGTTTTTCCGCGTCAACAACATAACTCCAAATAGTTTTGGATGATGGACTTTCAAGAAGTTTACAGGAAGTGTAAAGAATGTTTCGAGGAGCAGATAATTACATTTTCGTGATCCAGCTGTCTGTTTGTCTAGTTACGAAGCCGTTTTTCTGTCTGTTAGCCATGTGACTCCAAAAGTTATGGAGGGATCTTCATTAAACATACAGGAACTGTAAAAAATGTTACGAGGAATTGGTTACTCAATTTTGATGATACACCGATAGAAATCGTGGGTTATAGACTAGTTAGGATTTTTCATTAGCACTGCATCGTTAGGCGAAGCTCCATGTTTTCGGAGTGCTTGTCTAGTTTGCATTTTCATCTACGAAGCTCGACGAAAGTCTGCCTATTGTAATCGCTTTCTCCGAACTACGGAGTTAACTCGTTGAAGCTCGGTAATAATGTCATGATATACCTACTTTCTCTGAGTTATAAAGTTCACTCGTTCAATTGCAAGCTTTTGCGTTCACTGTATTCTCGATTTGTTCGCGAGAACTTACTTGCATCACAGTAATCCATAGCGCACTCGCCGTTGCCGCTTTCCGAGTCGTGATTTCGACACCGTTAGCTGCGGTCGGGGTACCGGTGTCGCAAGGATAACCCTGAAATTGTGATCACAACACGCCTTAGCAAATTGGAAAACTTACGAAGTTGCGATACACTGTAAACAAAACCGTAACTTTAGCGGAAAAAATTCTTTAAATGTTACTTGTAAAGCCCCGTATTTCGGCTTACTGGAAGAATTCCGTACTTTGCCCTTTCTCCATCGGCTTAACCTGCGCTTACTTCGCGTTGTACCAGATGGCTCTTCCTTATAAACAGACATTTTATTCGATAAATGTACCAAGTACGATGTCATTTACAATCTCATACGTTTCTATTGAAAAGGAATATAGTATATGTTAACTTTCATTTTACAATAAATTCCGTACATTTTACGGGGGAAAAATCCTTGGCAGCAATAACGCCAAGAAAATTCCGTAAGATTTACGGAATTCCGTAATTTACCCATCAGTCGGATAAAAAAGGCGGCTCGGTGCGGGACTCGAATCCTCGTCATAGTGGATCTAAAGTCAAAATCTTTACCACTACTCTTTCAAGTGCTTCTACGAGAGAGCTGTAGGCCTATTAAAGGAAATGTTGTTACCTGCTCATGATATTTACCTCCGCCAAGGAGGTATGCTTTAGTCGAGTGTGTTTTTCTGGCTGTTTGTCTGTCTGATACGGATTTTTATGAAATTTACTGGGACTGTTATGTATGTTAGGAGGAGCAGATTGATGACCTTTTGGTGAAGATCTGTCTATCTGTTTGCTAGTCAGCTTATTTTTTCCAAGCAACATAACTCAAAAAGTTATGGACGGATCATGAAATTACATGAGTTGTTAGGTAAATTACGAAGACTTAGTGACCAAATTTTTACGATGATCCATCTGTTAGGTCGCTTCTTTGTCTCTGTGTTTAATTTTATACCTTTTCGCAAAATAACTCAAAAAGTTATGAATGGATCAGAATGTCAGACGCTGCATTATAAAGGACAAAACATACATACTGAATGCAAACTAGAACCATGGTAGCAGAATTGCTGTGTAGTACTTATTTAACTGAGTAATTTCGTTGAACTGACGTAGTTTATTTCAGTACCTAGCTTTTTAAGTTGAACAAATTGTGAACGACATAAATGCATTCCCATTAGACTACAACACTCAGCAAATACGTGACAGTTGAAAGTACGTGTACAATTTTGTATCCATCAATTGCAAATAAGATTATGCATCAATTACTTAAGCATTCTGAGCGCACATACCTCCACGAAGCAATATGCACAGTAACGAAACATTCAATTTAGTTCTGAAACTCCAATTAAGAATACCTTTGAGAGTAATTGCAACGTCTGTAATTTTCTTGAAGGTCCGTTCATAACTTTTTTAGTTATGCTGCTAACAAACATTCTGATAAGTATTAGTCAAACACACGAACAGACAAAGCGACCATCGCCAAAACTCAATTATTTATGTATTTCAACATTGCTAAGTATCCCTGAAAATTTCATTGAGATCCATTCATATCTTTTTGAGTTATTTTGCGAACAAGCATAAAATTAACACAGAGAATAACAAGCGAACTAACTAACAGAAAACTTTGTCACTGACTTTTCGCGCAATATACCTCAAAACTCGTGTACATTTCATAACAATCGGTTCATAACTTTTTGAGTTATGTTGCTAAGAAAAATAGGCAGACAAACAAACAGATGGATAGATTTTCACCAAAAGTTATTCATCTGTTCCTCCTGAAATACCTGGCAATCACAGTAAGTTTCCTAAAAATCCGTGACTTACAGATTGACAAACACACTCGACCAAGGTATACCTCTTTGGCGGAGGTAAATATCTTCAGCAGCCTACAACATTTGCCTCATTTGGTTTACAGCTCTCTCGTAGAAGCACTGGGCAGGGCAGTGGTGAAGATGTTGACTTTGGATCCGCTATGACGAGGATTCGAGTCCCGCACCGAGCCGGCTTTTTTCCCCAACTGCTGGGGAAATTACGGAATTCCCGTAAATCGTACGGAAAATTCCCTTGCAGCAATAATGATAGGAATTTTCCGTTAAGTTTACGAAATTTTATTTACAGTGTATGACGAGGAAATTTTGGAACGATCTGCGAAAACGCAGCAGTCTCGGCGGATATTTGCGATAGTGTGGACGGGCTTCATTTAAGAAGTATCATTATAAGTCATACGCTGTACTGTAACCTTACTTAATCAAGTTTGGAATTATATACAGTACTGGTCGTAGTGAAAGAGCAGTTAATTCGGACAAGTGTTATACCCACAAGTCCAAATTAAAAGTTAATCATAAGTCTAGCTTCTAAATTAGAAGCAAAATTTTACAGGAATAGCAAGCACTACTGGCTTTTAGCCAGTCAATCCCTGTGCGCGTTACTGGGCGAGGCACTTAATTCTATAGCCATTGTGGGGCACCACAAATGGTACTCTTCCTACGAATGGTAATTTTCAGTGGAGACGTTAAAGAGTTCAGTTAGTGAAATAGTTGAAACACGAGTATTTATTTTGCGCCTGGAGTGAAGGCAATGAATCAGGTTCGCTCTTGAATTCAGGCTGTAGAGCAAGTAGCCCGAATAGTTTTCCTGCTGATCAGGTTGATATTTTCCCATGCATAGTGGCAATCGTTTATATTTTCTACATAATTCCAATTTAACTTCATGTATATAGTTACCGCGATCGAAGGAGGACATTTCCATTAACAATATGTCATCACTTCTCACGCAGAGATACATAATATGGCGTCGGATCTGCGCCCCTGTGGCGTCTTTCTAGGCTTAAAAATGTAAATTTAATCTAGGAGTCGCCGGTTTAATCATCCAAAATGGATCGTAGAAAGTGATTGACACGCTTTATATCAGCATGCCCAACGGAGCTTTGCAGCAGTGGAAAAGCGCTGGTACCGCAGGCAGCATCGATGCATTTGGGGATTACTTTTGAGGTGCAAAAAATTTTTCGGGAAAATTGAAATATCCTGTGCTGAAATTTTTTAGTATCATACCACATTTCATGTCTGTCATTAGATCATTTTCATGTGGATAGGGAAGATTTCCCTTTCCATTCTGTTGTATATAAAGTGCTTGTTATACATATTAGATAAGATAGGCGGCAGAAGACGAACCAATTGGCCTGTTCCCAAGAGACACCGGAATTTACGCCCCGGTCCTGTATGAGCAATTGCCATTAGGTTATAGTCAAACCAGCGTAAGGAGTCCGATGGGCATGGCTTAGAACGCAAAGCAAGCGCGTGGTATAACTTGCCTCAATCAATAAAATTATATCTGCATTCGAATATTCCAAGTGCATTTCTCAATAGATTAGATTTGGCACGGCTACGTGCTATTCAGCTCTGCCCCTAGAGGACTGCCTGCTTACGCTGGTTTGACTATAGTAGGATATAGAAGACTAGAGAAAAGAGGGAGAGAGAGAAAAGGGGAAGATTCCCTGCCAAAGAGACGATCATGAATGCACGCAAGCACGATCAAGAGCCGCTGATATACGGAGCTTAGAGATTTCAAACTGAGTAGTTGGAGCGGGAGAGAGAAGAAGACGGAAAAAGGTGACCTCGCAAGCTTTCGCCGTTAAGAATTTGCGACTCCTGGAGGAGTTCTTAGTTGTGGAGGATGTATCTCCCAATATATGTCAGGATAGTTTTTACACTCGCTGACTGACTCCGTTCTAACAACATCGGAAGGGTGTTTATTCCAAATGCTGACTATGAAATACGGAAAGAACTGCTGAGTTAAGGTCGTTCTTCGAGTTTTATGCTTGAGTTTTTCACCGTTGTTTCACAAGCGATAATTGAGGTCTCTTTCAAAGAGTCCCGTTGTAGGTACAGGGTGGAAGCCATTCAAATACTTGAATGTTTCTATTAGTTGGCTCCTGAGTCTTCTTTGCTCGAGAAAGATCAGACCCAGTTCTATTAGGCCACATTCAGACGGTTTGTTTCGTAGCTGAGGTATCAATTTCGTTGGTCTTTCTTAGACTCTTTCCATGTTATCGATATCTTTGCACAAATGTGGCGACCAGAGTTGAACAGCAAATTCTTCTGAGTGTAGCCGCACTAATGCCTCGTACAAGGGAAAGATTATGTCCTTGGACTTTTGCTCAAAATTTCTGGTGATGAATCCCAGTACTCTGCTTGCAATTTTCACACTCATATCCACTTGCTTACTGTGTTGTAGTTTGTTTGTAATAGTGATTCTCAAGTCACGTTGTTGGGTGACAGCAGCTAATACCGTCCCGGTCATTTTCAATGGGGTTGAAGGGTTCACCAGGCCCATGTGCATTACTGAGTAATTGTCGATATTAAAGCTCATCTGCCACGTTGTGCTCCGTGCCATGACGTGGTCAAGGTCTTGTTGGAGCTCGGCTCTTTTCGTGGCAGGATGACATATTTCAGTATCATCCGGAAATATACGGATTTTACTACGGATGTTAAGATTGGGATCATTGATGTAAGTTGAGAAGAAAAGTGGGCCAAGCGCGCTGCCTTGTGGTACCCCTGCTGATACCTGCGTCCAGGCGCTCGTTTCTCCTTCAAGCTTCACTAGCTGCTACCGACCCGTAAACCATGCCCTGATCCGTCGTAAATATGTAGTCTCCCTGGATGCCAAGGACTTCCAATTTTTTCACTAGCCGTTGGTAGGGGACTTTGTCAAAAGCCTTTTGGAAGTCCAGATACACAAGCTCTACACCCTTTTCTTCATCTTTAATATCAGTAAATTTTGAGAAAAAGTCCAGTAGGTTTTCTAAGCAACGTCTTCCATTTCAGAAGCCATGCTTAGTGTTGGATATGAGCTGATGCATCCTCAAGTGATCAGTGATGCGCTTTTTTAAACAGCGTTCAATGGTTTTGCTGACAACCGATGTAAGACTAATTGGTCGATAGTTGGTGGGCTTTTCATATCCCCTTCTCATCTATCGGTACCACGTTAGCTAGTTTCCAATTCTGCGGAACTTCTCCCGTTGTAAGAGACCGACTATATATTTTGAGCACTGGCTTCACGATGACTGGAGCCATCGGGGAGTAAGATTATCTGGGCCAGTGGATTTGTACACACTTAGGTGGGTTAGTTCTTGAAGGATCTCGATCTCCGTGAAAACACCTGTGTTTATGGAAGCAACTTGCATCGGTGCTGGTTCAGGGATATTCGCAACGTTTTCATTTGTAACTACAGAGGTCAAATAGTCGTTCAGGATAGTTGCTTTGTCTCTGAGGTCATTGGTGATCGTACCGTCGGCTCTTTTGAGCGGACCTATGGTTTCTTTTTTTAGTCTTCTTTCATTTACATATTTATAAAATGCCTTTGAGTTGCGGTTTAATATTAATATTGACAATATGCTTTATAAGGTACCCATAGGTACATGGTACACAACAGACAGATTAATGCTAAAGTTACATTAGATACTAAGATCAGGTAATACCATCGGCTATACATGTTAGATAGTTTGTAGCCAGGCCCGTTGCGGATCACCTTGAGTAAGGCGTTATCAGACTTTTTTTTATCCTGAGCTGGAGTCTCGGAGCGCATTTTTTTTTTTTTTTTTTTTGCCATGACTTTGAGACGATTATTATACTTTTGAGCAAATATACTTGCACTAGTTGACGTCAGCACATTCATCAGGCGCCGAAATATGCCATTATAGGCAACATGTATGCGTTCAATCGATTTCTGCTTAAAGTTAAATCAACGTGAGAGACAGTACAGGGGATAGCAGTAGCTTCAACAGAGCTGGCATTTGACTTCATCCGAGCAGTGACCAAACTTTCTGATTAGCATGTTTTGGCATAGCGGCTACGGAAGCTTCTTTTTCCCTCCTTGTGGTCTTGACTACATTCTTTAGCTACATTCCGACATGCCCTTATGTGACTGGACCTGTTCTCTTCTGTTGGATTATGCTTCCAGGCTCTGTAATGCACGTTTTGCCTTGCAATGCAGTATTTGACTGTCCGATTCGTCCAGAGGGAATTATTACTGATACAAACTCGTTCATTAGGTATGTATCGTTCTGCTGCTCTCAGGATGCTCGTCTTCAAAATATGTGAGCATTGTTGAACACTGGCGTGTCTCATAGGGGTTTCAAAGTCAGTAACTGTTGTTCCTATTTCATTTGCCATTCCCTGGAAATTCGCTCGGCGAGAGTCTGGCAGCTTGAGACGACTCGTAGTAGTGGTGAATTCATTGCCAGTTTCGAGCGTAAATTCAATCATGTTATGGTCTCCGAGCCGGTCTTGGATGGCTAGGTGAACAATTTCACAATCAGGTGTGGAGAATACCAGATCTAGAATATTGCCGTATCTCGTGGGTTCATTAACGTGCTGGCTGAGGAGCGATCGAGCAGTTTACTGCCTGGAGCTGGGCTGCGCAAGATACTCCAATCAATTTGGTGGAGGTTGGAGTCTCCCATATTGAATTTTTCATTCGGAGTATTCTTGTTCATCAGTTGCGGCGGTACTGCGAGGGCCCCTATATATATAAGCAAGCATAATATTTAACGACTGTCGAGTGCCAAGACGAGCCTGGGTAGTGATAAATTCATATTCTCTAGTTGCTGCAAAACCTTTACAGAGGGGATTAAGGTGTTCCATGATACATATGATTGAACCCCCTCCTCTACCAGTTTCTGTGGGTCGGTCTATGTTGAACAGTTTGTAGCCTTTCAATGTAACTTCTGCTTCCAGATTCTAGTTTGAAAGGTTATTCCATGTTTCTTTGAGTACGGTAACATCATGTGCAAGAGTGGCTGCCAAATAAGAATTTGACGCTAGAGTATGAATTGATTCTCCAAGTCAGTGGTACGTTGGAAGTGTCCACTTGCTAGGAAAATATTGAGGGTGTAAGATGAGCACAAGCATTGTCAGAAGCGGCTAGAGTGCGAGTCTAAAGTTGAGAAGGTATTGTTTTGTATTTCGGTTTGACAGTTGTCAAGTTAGCCTAACTTCTTGTTATTCTGGTTTGTGGTGGCTCACAAAAATTCTCAGACGTTCCTAACACCTGACCTCCGAGTACTGCGATTCTCTTCATGAGTTGGTGCACTTACGGGTCTTTGGATTTGACCATACTTTTCCCTACTGGTATTGGAAACAGTGTTTTTCCTTGGAAACGGCTGTTGGACTCGCTCGTTCAGTATTGGGTGAAGCAAGGTCGGTTTGGCGTGAGTTGGTAGGTTGTAGTACATCAGTGTCCTCAGACATATTGCGGTTCATCGGTACTAGGGTAGAGACTATGGATGGTAGGAGAGATGGAGGACCCAGGTGTGACATCCGTACTGATTCAGCAGGAGTTGGAGCAATTTCCTCATCGTCCGTGGGAAGCGTGCTAGTGATGATAGTGCCATCATTCCCGGTAGGATCCCGAACCTTTGCCCCACTAGGGGATGAGATCTGAGGATTACATGGGATGGCCGCAGAGACATTGGGAGCCGTTTGCTTCATTGCTTGTAAATCGGCCGAGGGAGCGTGAAAGGCGGCTCCCAGATCAGCGAGAAGCTGACACGCAGGCAGGCTGGCAGTTTCTGAGCACGGAATGCATTGAAGCGCGCACAACAAACAGCGGCAGTTCAGCAGGCCACTGTCCCTGCTCAATGCATTCCGTGATTCTCAAAAACTGCGAGCCTTCCAGCGTGTCACTGAACTACTTTTGACGCGTTTCGTCCCTAACCCTTTCCGGGCATGTGACCATATCCCTATCGATACTCAGGGCAGCAGCAGTAGCCAAAACCACAGTTGAGCTACTGCGCAGCGGCCCAAACACTTGTTAGGGATGTTGTTAAATTGGTTACTCTCTCTCAAAAATACAACAATGGGAATAGGTTTTCCTACTTCCAGCAGGAATTTCCTCGCACCGACAGGAAATGCTGCTATATAGGCTTGTTTTTGCAGAACGGAAGCTGAAGTTTCCTACCTGCACTAGCACGTCAAAAAAGCTATTTCCTATCGGCGCACGGCAAAGCGTGCTGGTGTTAAGACACTTATTTTAGTGATAAAAGTAAGTACCTGTCGGTTTGGTTTCCCAGCGTCTCAAAAACTGTTGTGAGCAAGTTGCATGCGGTGCAGCATGCGGCTCTGCGCATAGTCACTGGCTCCCACAGCAGGACATTGGTACATCACCTCCGTTATGATACATCAGCCCTGCCAGTTGACGACCGACCGCATCTCCTCAGTACTTCGCGGGTACATCATCCCGCCGATACTAGAATGATGGCCCCTGTGTTACTAATAAAATTACCCCGCTTTAGATGCACGAAAGTTTCACATCAGAGAGCACGCAAAAAATGTATATAGATTTAAGTAATAATGGATATTATTCAAACGACCAACTGCACATCAATAACATGTCATTGGTTCATGTATTACTCCCTTGCATTTTCCATATCCTTACATATTTTCTGTTGTAGAGAAAACTTGAATCACCCAGCGCTTTTATCCAACAGGACGCATTGTTTCATTCTCAGAGCCAACTGATGACGCTAGACTCACTAAATTCGCGTTCAACCGAAGTTTCTTATAGCCGACCAAATGTCTGTTAACTTGCGTTAAATTTTTACTATAGTTTGAATAAGTTGTTTACCTTGAATGAAAGTGCCGTATGTTGCCTGAATCTTCCCAAATTTAAGCAAATGCGTAGCTTGATTTCATCAGGTAAAAAAAGTCGAAATTATTCTACTACGTTGAGTACGGTCAGTGATAAAAACTATTTTAAACATCATAGGGCGCTTGAATGTTTTCTTGGTTCATTGCAAACAACAGAAAGCCCAGAGCTCTCTGAGTTCTACTTTACTGCAAAATAAAAATTACATTGGAAGTACGCTATTACTATGATGCTCTTTCTTGGAAGGTACTATAGATACACAGCTATGTTTATAAGAGTATAGCAACATGTTCGAATACTTACCGCCGCCAAGGATGTTATATTTTTGTCGCATCTGTCTGACCGTCTGTCATTTTGTCTGTCTGTCACCAAGATTACTCAAAAAGTTATGAATGGATCTTTACAAAATTAGGAATTGTTAGGCATGTTAACAGTAACAGATGATCAACTTTTTGTGAAAATCCTTTCATCTGTTTGTTTGCCTATTTTTCTTAAGGTCATAACTCAAAAAGTTATTGACAGATTTTTAAGAAATTGACATGAATTGTTGGATATATTACGCAAAGTAGCTATATGGCCAATGTGGCCAAATTTTTGGGGTGATCTGTTTGTTCATTCGTTTGCTTTTCGTTGTGTTTGATTTTATGCTTATTGTCGTTATGAAATTTACAGATTGTTAGTAATGTTAAAAAACATAAATGAGTAAATTTTGGTGTGATCGGTTGTTCCGTTTGTGTGTTTGACTTATATATATCATAATGTGTGTTAGCAGCATAACTCAAAAAGTAATGAGCGCATCTTCGAAAATATTACAGAAATTATTAATACTTTCAAAATTCACAAATGATTAGATTTTGGTGTTGATATAAAAAATCATGGTTTCAATTTCCTTACTTGGCGGAGATATGCGCTCCCAGAGTGCTCTCTAGTTTGCACTGCGTAATGGGAGCAAACGACTCTTGAGTGATCGTACTGTAGTTTCACGAAGTTACTAAGCAGTTTGGATTTTTCTTTTTTCAATACATCCAAGAAATAGTTCTCTGTGTTGTCGATTATAGAACACAAGCCATACACTTGTTGCTCCGGATTTTTACTCGCCTGTTCAGATAAGCCAACCAAAACGTGTCTTGCTAACCGGATTCACATGAAACCCTTTTTGCGAGTGCACTTTGTGCAAGGTTTACCAGCACTTCTTCCTTTCGACTTCGCTGCTTTCACAGTAAAGTGTAACTCCACCGACCACGTCCCAAGCGGTCTTGCGGTATGAGACGCCTCAAATTATTCCTGTTGAACTGCTCAGTCTACCTTTAACTGCATCGGTGACGCTCATGTTCCGCTGGTGGCTTCTGTTATACTACTAGATGACCTGCAGCTCAGTAAATTTTACGAAAATTTCTTAGTATTTCTGTTGTTTCCCAGTGAGCGAAAGTATGGATTTTTCTCATAAATTGATTCTGTAGAACTGAGGAGAATTAATTTTCTAGGAAATATGCAGATACACCGTAAAGTAGCATCAGAAGCTCTTTAAAAAAATTTATAAAGTTACAGTCAGCAATTCTCTGGATTTATTTTATTTTTTTTTTCATTTGCGTTGTTATCCTGGCCCCATATAATTGCGGGGTGGTTTTTACAGCGTTGACTCGAGTTTGATAGTTTTCATACTGATCGCTAACTACGTGCTGCATACGACTTTCCTTTTATTATCAAGTACTTGTCAATGCCTTCAGTATGCAGGTCTACCATGGAAGGCACTCTGTCCTCACTAGCAACGTCCGCATAACTGCCGGGCCAAGTTCACGATTACCTCTGAAACTTTGATTTTCCTTTGCCGCTCAATTAGAGTGAATTTTTCAGCTCAATTAGAAGGGACAAACTTGAAAGGACGGCAAACAGCGGCCGCCCTGCAATACGAGACTCGCCAGTAATGAAGACTCGTCGCAGAAATACTCCCGAGCTGAGCCCATTGATGTTTCCAGCCATTGAAAACTCATGCAAAAAGTCTTGATTGTCTGCTGGAGTTTTGTTGCGGCCTCCGATGCCTGATGAATGGAGTGAGATAGTCCATTGTGTAATCCTACGGGACTTTGCTCACTACATTAATTAGGGATTTTGCGGTCTTTTCTGCTGAAGACGCACAATGGCGTACCAGAAGTTGAAATGAAAGTATGGGCGTATTAGCGCAGTTTCTTCGGCCCATTGTGATGTCTGGCGTGCAAAAATACAACGGGGTCGTTTGGTCTGCGCTCCGACAAACTTTTTTTTAAATGGAAAGAATGTTTTAAGAAAACTCGAGTGTGGAAGCTGTATGCGTAGAGTCGATTGCTAGGGTAACAATTTTATATCCGCAAGTTGACTCGTGAATGCGCCGGATGGCTGGGTGCCGGGCCTTAATTACAGATATGGTTCACTCGTAGGTACACTGGTTGTTGCATTACTTAACTCCACGTCTTATGGATTCCATTGACGTTCGTATGACATTGTATGACTGTTGCGCTATGAGAACTTGTATACGTTTAGTGTCTACACAAATCACGAACTGGCCACTGGAGATGAAATTGAACGTCGATTCTTCGGTTTAATAATACTACTGTATACATTGCTATAAGTCGGGCGATCTTACGATAGCTTACCTACTCCTGCGCAGCAGCAACTGTTTACTAGCTATCTTACAGCTCCAGATTTCGGTTACGTGTTGGAGCGGCATAACTGCATTTTCTTAACCAACGTGAATTGAAGGGACAGTCATCTAAGAACATCTTCAATTGGATATTAAAAATATAAGCCTTCGAGTGTTGACTTGCTCGCAATTTCACGCAAATGCGCTAGCTTTGACCTGTTGAGTTAATTTTCCGGCATAAACCCTTACTAGGTTACTCTCTTAAATACCCACGGTAGCAGCACCCTTGCACACTGAACTGGTCTACTAGAGGTGCCGAGATCGAGCGCCGAGCCAGGTGAGCGATCTTTATGGCGCCCAGTGCGCTGAGTCAGCAAAGTTGTTTGGTATGCGCAGCTACTGAAGAGGCACTTACCTTGCCCAGAAATACCAGAAATACGAGAATAGGGACGGCAGGTCGTTGAAAATTCCGTCAACGTAATCGCGTTGCTGCTAACACTTGCAACACGATCTTAAGTGGCAAAGCCAGAGCTTCTGTCTGAGGATTAAGAAAAGTCAAGCCTCAAAGGTTTAATTTTGGCGTCCAGTCGAACGCGCCGTGGCATAGTTTCTGTATTTAGGTGGTATAATTAAGTTGGTTCTGCTGCCTTTCACGCCAATGTGGTACTATGGTAGCTTGTGTACTTGGATAGGACGCTATACACTGCAGTCAAGTGGGGGATGAAAAACAAAAGACCCATATTAGGGGTAAGAGAAGAACTCTTACTCCTGATGTATATATATATATATATATATATATATTAGTTCATTTTTTACCCCTAACGTTGTTCTTCCTTTTTCCTCCTCCTGAATATACATGATGCAGTGTGAGATAGTATCATTGTTATGTTAAATAATGAAAGGAGTTGTTCAGCTATTTAACTCTCCGTATGTATTGCCACGTACCCATAGCTATTCTCTTCTTTTTTCCTTCCTTTCTCCGGAGAATTGGAGGAATCATTGATGAGGTCTTCCTTCACACAGTTACGCAGCACATATCACCCGTTACAATGTCAATGACCCGTTCAGTTAGGTGAGACGATAATTTGATGCACCACCAATAGTACTCAGGACTGTCAGCCACCACCGCAATAGGAATGTCTCAGCAGTGATGCATTTCTGCAGGCATCAGTTCGAGGGTCGCTCATTTCACACGGTGCACTCACAGTTAGCGACGCATTTAATTACTTCTACGCCCTCCAATATTCAATATTTTCACAAATTTTTTAAAACCTTGTGTTGGCACAGTAATGCGTTTTCAATGCTATAAGTACTGAAAAGGATTGTAAAACTGAAGTTTCGAAAAAATGGGTTACATAGAATAAATATGAAAAGTAAAGCTTGTATTGATTATGTAGACAAGGTTATCCATGCTGTAAGAAACTGTTAACGTAATAACGTTGCAATCAATATTATTGTTTTTCAGTTTCATATAGTTTAGCAGTCGGCAAAGTTTGTTCTTTAGATATTTTTCCATTCTTCAATGGCTACGAGTTCTAATTCAAGTTAGTTCAGAGCATGACGACTTATTCTCACTTTCATCTCGTATTATAAGAATTCAAGTCAAGTTGACTTCAAGTCGGGAGTCATCGAACAGCCTGGCCCTGGCAAAACTGTTGCATTCTTCTATTGGAGCCGTACAGTCAAAGTTGCCGTACCTATTTTGTACTCTGAGGAGATCAGTGGCCAGTCAAGGGGAAACACTGGACTCGTTTGTCTTGTCCTTCGTTACACTGACTTGTGCTTGACAAGGCGGCACAGTTCTTGCACCATGATATCTTATTGGGGCTTTTAGAGCATATATAAATGTAAAAATATTGTAGACTCTCTTGACAAGTAAAATAATATTTAATACCATACTACTTTATGCATCTCTGCATTTACAACGATTTTTCCAATTTCAAGCATATGTTTGTCTTCGTACCTTTCGCCAAATTTACTTTCAGTTGTGCAACAGAACCTCTTTAGCTGAAATTTTACATGCTCTGCAACGTACTTGTAAACATGCACAAAACTTAAGATTATGCAAACACGAGGTTTTGGGGAGTTAGCGGAAATATTTAATATTAGGGTGTGCGGATAATACCGTTGCTGTGTCATCGCAAGCTCCTTAAATGCAGGCAAGAATATGGCCCCAGTTTCGGGAGGAGTTTCAGTTTCGAAGTGTTTGTTTCTCCTAAATCGCTAGAACATTTTATGGCTAACACCAAGGGAAATAGTGAAGTCGTACAGTTGAATATACTACTGATTGAGTTTTTTTTCTGTATATTTATACTAGCTACCCAACGTGGCGTCGGTAGTTGATACAATTCACGACAGACGGTGCTATGTATAGTCTGTGTTTCTCTGGATTTTCAAAGTTTTTCGTGTCTCCCTATCACAAGTTTTCCCTGATTTGGGAGTTTCTATTTGAGGGGTAACAATGTATCGCCTTCAGGCAACATCTAATTTACCCATAGGAATTCCTGAGTAATGATTAACTTTACTTAGGCCTTCGGATATGTTCCTTTCTTTCCGTACCCCTTCAGTTTCTTCATGTGTCCTCACTATCACTGACAGTCTGGCCATTGTTCATCCCTCATTCTCCACTTGTTGTTTACTTTCTTTGGTATCATCCCTGCTTGAGTTTTCACTTTGTTTAACAAAGCACACGTCTTTTGTTCTTTCCACGCTTTGCATCAAAACTCGCGTTGGAAAGTTTTGTGCTTTGAAGTTAATAATTTTGTGGGATATATTTCACGTTCTCTGTTGGACGGAACTTAGAGAGACTACCTCCTTCGACAAAGTACAGCTCTCGCTTCGGTGCTATAGCAACATCCATTATGATCCCTCTAGCTCCCAACGATGCTCTATTCTTCCGGGTGCAGATTTCCAAGCATTTTTGAGCTTGCCAGTCACCATTAAAGACTTTTTACGACACGCTTTGTCTCGCTCCCGTCGCTCGGCTAGAGCAGCGTCAGGTCTTTGTGCTGCAGCCGAGAAAATTCTTTATCGGACCTGAGGCAGTTCAGCACCGTTGTATAATTTTTTCGCATGGTTCAAATGCTTCTTCTTTGCGGAATTGCGTTTGCCTGGACTGTTTCCCGCAGAGGGCATAGGATGCGTCATCGCCAATTAGATTAAGCATTAGGGAGTCACGCCCTGAGTTGTCTCGCTGGTGGTTATGTTCGCCTCATGACTACTGGTCTTTCTTGTTCACAACTCATTCTCTCATAGCGAGGTTTATGTACAATATTTCTGATAGTGCCATTCCTAAGAGAAGGCAGACTAATTCACGACGAAAGAAAGTGCTATAAGCCTACTTCGTTTTCACCATTTTCATACTTTGCTGACTATCAGTAAAAAATTTGCGGCATCTCCTGTTCTAAGTTTCCCGGGTTACTGTTCCCATGCTTCGGGTTCTCGCTTTGTTTACATGCTACATGTCCCTCTTTCTCTCTTGTTCGAAAGCCACGAACTCTAGAGGCAGGGTAGGAAGCAGAGTGTGGTAATTTTATCATTCTAATAAAGTTCTCAATGATATTTTATTACTATTCCCAGTGGTGATAATTTCTCTCAATATGCTGGATGACTTGCGGTGATCAATTCAACGTAACCAGGTCGCTCACCCAACTTGCATCGCCGGCCAAGGCCCAATTTGTATAAGAATCGAAATTTACCGCTTCACATGTCACGTTGGCCGGACAGTTTGCTTGCCGACAGTTGGCCTTAAAACCCCTCAAGAGGCATAGAATGTATCATAGGCCACGGAGTTGGGTTCGCCCACCATTATGTTATGGGAAGCAGAGCCCACCGGGGACCCTGTAGGTTACCTGTGCCATTAGCTAGGTTTTCGAGACGTCTGTCTTTCATGCCAGCTTGCGTCTTTCTGTGCTCATGCTCCTACTGATTTTACATTATTCTGTTTTCCTCTCCTTTCCCGAATTACTGTTCCCATGTGCGTCATGTGCGTTGAACCTGCGTGGGAACGCATTCGCACATCGATTTCACGTTTCTAACGACATACTAAATGTAATTTGTTCATCCCTCTGTTGTAGTGGGGAGAACAGCACCACACAATTGTATATAAAGAATTTACGCCTAAATAGCTGAGCGTCTCTTGTTTGGTTGTAGCTCCAGCAACTTACGTCAGAAGGGGGAAAAGTAACACTACTTTGTACGTACGCTTTTAATGCAGCACCAACGTAAATGAGGCATTTCGTAGAGCTTCACAATATAGCTATAGGCCTCCCCATTCACAATGTACGGCTTCCGTCTGGCCTGTGACACGTACTTGGCACACCAAAGGAAAAGAAATTCATACGGACTCCCAATAGTGGTATGGAGGAACAGTCAGGCGCGAAGAGGAGAAGCAACCTCGTAGTAATAGTCGTGGTAGTATTTTCTTAGTTTAAGCCTCCCTACCCTCAGCTCACTATGATCCAAGGAGAGGAAGAGAAAAGAGGCGCAAGGAAAGTCACGGGCAACATGGAGCCTCTCCATCGGTCATCACGCAAGAAAACAGCTAGTTGGGAAAGAAGAAGAACAAGAAAAGAAAAAACAACGAAAAAATATCAGAAAGAGTACGAAGGCGGAAGGAAGTAGTGCGGCAGAAAAAGACAGTTGTTCCGAGGGCCTAGCAAAGGCTTGTGTCTCTAGGAGGCAGCATGAGGGAAGAAGAAGAAGAAGGAGGTAGCGAAAAAGTGTGGTCACAAAATAGGCACCGTCCGAAGACGAGAACAATATTCAATCGGGTGTAAATGATAAAAAAACACATCTTCAACAATTAACACACTTAAAGCTCGGCCAAAAGCCTTAAGAATAGGTACGCAGTCAAATAATTAGCAACGTCGACAGAACAGAAACGCGTTCAGTAAAGAAACATCTGCGCCTGCAGTGTTGGCCTTCGCCACAAACAGTTCCATACTCAAATGCCATCTAGACGGCCAATATTTCAACACAAACACTTACAGCGTAGTAATGCAACAGGGACATCTCAAGTATAACAAGTTATGTAGGTAACACATTCGAGAAAGAAGAAGTATGGTAATTCACAATATAGCCTTCCGATAGAAGGTCAGCCATGAGATCCATCAACAAAAGCAGCCCGACATAGTATGGGCGACATAACTCCGTACGCATTATAACCACCGGGAAAGATTGGCATTGCCAAGTTCAGGAAAGTGAGTTACGTTACTTACAGTTCAGCCAGTCAATTCACAAGTTAATACTTTGGTAGCCTTCATAAGTCATGTAAGAAGCGTAAGTTAGACTAACACCACAGATAAATCTGGGTATCCGTAAGAATATCACTGCAACTACAAAGAAAAAGAAAGACAACTGCTGGATTCAAAAACTGCCATATTAACGTACAGTTTTGGAAATACTTGAAGATCGCACACGGTACCAAAATTTATGAAACTCATATTCTCCGTTCAGTTAGTATACTCATTGTTAGGACAATCGTTCAAGCTTCTATGTATAAGTTCATGGTCAGGAAGTAATTCACTCATCATGGACCCATAGCATTACCACCTCACTCCAGAACACGAAAAAGTTCGCTTGTAAGAGTTTGCTTGTTTGTTACATGTCCGCTTAGACATAGAAACTGCACATACATATATAGGTGCGGTGAGGGTACAAACGCTATGAGTGTAGGGGCATTGGAAGCTAGAGATGCTGTTGTAGATACACAGACATACACCAGGCTAGAGATCTTCCGCCTGCCGAAGAGAAGACGGAAATTTATGACCCTAGAATACTGTGACAAACCGGCTAATGCACTTGTGTGTATGATGCTTACAAAAGAAATGCCAGCAGAAATGCAACGAGATATTCAACGAGAAATGCAAAGAGGAATGCAGTGAGAAATGACAGCAGTCTACAGCAGAAATATGGCAAAAAATGCTGACTGGAAATGGTGACAGAAATTGGTCACAGAAAATGGTGCCAGAAAATGGTGACAAAAATTGGTCAAAGAAATTGGTCACAGAAAATGGTGTATATAACCCATTATGAACAAATTCACTCAGAGTTTACGAAAACTAAGGCCTGAATTTTACCTCTAGGCACCGAGAAGCGGTACAGCCATCGTACGGCCCTATAGCAGAATCCATGTCTGTCCCAGAAGCCAAAACCGTAACACCGCTCAGAAGAGACCAAAACCATGGGTATAAGGCGTTATTACCATGAGAATTACGAAGGTCAGTTAACTACTGTAGCTTTGAGGTCCAGCTATTATCCGGATAAGCATTTTTAAACGCCACGCCGTCACAAAAAAATTCAAGTCTCCAACCAGTCAGTTTCCACTAACGTTGCGCCAATAGTTACTTTGTTACATTACCTAATTGTAAAACGCATTATCTCCGAATAAGAGAATTACTGTGGAATTCCCAACTTACCCGCAACCGTAGCTTATAACACTCAGATTGGTGGCCAGCGTCCCATAGATTAAGTAAAAATTTAAATGTACCACATTGTCCACAAATTTCATGATAACTTAACGTTTCGGGAAGTTCAATTCCCGAAATTTTCAAATCTATAGCTGACAAAGGATGAATGCTAAAAATATTTTGTTTGGCATGACCTAAGTATGGGTAAGTGTTGGCATGAATAGAACTCACAACTCTAGAATCACTATATATCCATAAAACAAAACCGAGCCTCAACATAATGACTTCAGCTGTACCGTTCGTCACGATCCAAGACTGACACACTTTTGCCGCCAACTGTGTTTTCCCGCTTCCCTCCGCCTCCCATACTGTTCGACGCTTTTATATAGATCCTCGTTGCGCACTGCAGTCATTCGCTTCTTAGGTCCCCTCATGCCAACACTTACCCATACTTTGGTCATGCCAAATAAAATATTTTTAGTATTCATCCTTTGTCGGTTATAGAGTTTAAAATTTCTGAGGATGGGAATTTAACTTCCCGAAACGTTACGTTTTTATAAAATTTGTCGATAATACGGTATATTTATTTCATGATATTAGCTTTTTAGTTCAATAAGTAAAAAGTTGATTTGCAGCGCCATCAGTAAAAAAAGTACCACACAGCCAGGAATATTTACTGGCAATAAAAGGTTGGTCTTAAGAGGGAGCTTCAGTGAATTTTCGCCCATTGCTTTCTTTAACAAATTCGGCACTTAATAGCTCGAGATTAACAGAAGCGATTTTCATCAAATTACATGTCATGTAAGATCAACATCAGAACAATCG
>LQNS02278174.1:29622490-29635440 GCA_001587735.2 Parhyale hawaiensis | reverse complement strand
GAGTCCTAACGCCATCATTTGTACATCGCTTCACCCTCTTGGTGGTTCGTGAAATCATTAGCATTAGTTTTGATGACCAGAAGGGGAGAGTTTTTTGTTTTTGCGAAAGCACTGGAAGAAATTCTTTTACAGCTATTCCAAAAATATTGCCAGCTGCTGTTTCTTTGGTCTTTTATATCTGCAGTTGGTACACTGACAACAGAGTTATACTGCAGCGAAGTTTCGCGAGGCGCGAGGAGAATACAAAGCTAAACGTTCAGCGAGAGAAGAGTCATCGCACGCCAAGGATTATAACAGTAGCTGATGTATAGGATTGCTAATTTAAGCTCTAATGTTATATAAAATTGTGATAGTGTGTGACGTAATTAAACGCTCATCCTTTCAATTAGAGAAATTTATTTGGTTAAGCTAGAGGCTCACCTTTTGTAGTTTCCTCGAAAAATATGTACATTCAATATGAAGTATGTAGTAGGAGAACCAGCTGCATAAGTGCTGTAACTCCTATGAGAATAATAATTGTGACCCTCTGACCCTGTCGATTCCACATCCGCGTAATTGAGTCATAGATCTAAATAGAAGATTTTTCGTTTCAGTAGATATTTATAAGCGGTTTTAAATTAGTAAAAAATGTTATTATTGAGTGTATTATTCTAGATAAAGAAACTGAACAATGGTGTCCCAGGACACTTTTTACTCCGTGTTTACAAAGACACAGATTCTGCTGGAGGACTTGTTCAGCAATGTCTGTGTGATACATCCATAAAATTATTCTTAATTATAAGCTTCAGTGTTACATCGCCCCAATCGCAGCACGGAGATTCCGAAGCGCGAGACATTTCCCTGGCAGACTTTTCGGCCGCTCCCTGAACAAATTTAAAATTTTACCTTGTGGGACGACCAAAATGTTGTTTTAGATAAGTTTAGCCTAAAATACTCGAAGAATTAACACCCGCTGTGCACAATGGGCTCGTGGTGTTGAAGTTGTAGCCCATTACTGGCCACCGTCCAGTTTTTTGGACGAGGATATTAGGGATAATAAGAAATAAGGGTTACTTTGTCCGTTAATGGGTTGGAAGGCCACACTTAATTTGTAAATTCATTAATAGATTTTTGGCCGTCCTAAAGTGGTGGCAATAATGATAGCACAATTCAGAATTTTTCGATAACTTAAAAAATACTACGCCATATCATGTAAAATTTTGACATAAAAACCTTATTTCAACTAGTTACCTATTCATTATCATAGTTTCCCTATAAACTATTTGCTGAAACTTTTATGATGAAAAGTATAAATTTGTGTTGGCATTTGGGTGAAAATAAAGATAGCACAACTTGAAAAAAATTACATCTCCGCGTTACTACATCCAGATTAGAGAACAAAAATATCAAAACAAACCGGCGTCGCTATATTGCACAGTTGCTCCCCACCTGTAACCTCTATATTTGGAAATTAACCCATTTCATAGCATGAGAAGACAGTGTGTGTTATCTGAAAAAGAAAGTGGTGAAATAAGCGCACTAAATGAAGAAGGATACACTATATCTGAGATTTCCAGGAAGGTTAGCAGATCTAAAAAGGTGGTAACTAACTTTTTGAAGAACCCAGAAGAATACGAAAAAAGAAGTCCCTTAGCGGCCCTTCAAATTGAGCCCCACAGCCCGCCGCCGACTTCTCCGTGAGGCGTCTCGGACAGGAGAGGGGTCAAAAAGAATGCAAACATCCTTGCAATTAAATGTTACACCGAAAAGAGTGCGACAGATCCTGGGTTCATCTAAGAACTTAAGTTACGAGAAAAGAAAAACTGCGCCAGCACCCACGAAAGCACGCAAGGCAAAACGCGAAGAATGGGTTCGAGAAAAACTGCAATGGAACCATGAAAATTGGTCTAATGTTATTTTTTCCGATGAAAAAAGTTTAACCCAGATGGACCTGACGCTTCTCAATATTACTGGCATGATGTTAGAAAGGAGGAGAAAATTTTTAGCAAACGACCTTTTGGTGGCGGATCCTTGTTGATCTTGGGAGCATTCTCCATCAAGGGCAAGGCAAATTTAGTGATGATGGAAGGTGGAGAGAATGCTCAGAAGTACACAGAGGTCTTAGAAAATAGTTTTCTCCCATTTCAAACTGATGAACATTAGCAAGAAGCGTGTTCCAGCAAGATAATGCCGTCATTCAAACAGCGAGGTTGACCACAAATTGGCTTAATGCCCATAATACCGCCACTTTTGCTTGGCCTGCTAAGTCACCCGATCTAAAGCCAATTGAGAATCTTTGGAGGATACTCTCCCAGCATGTTTACGCCAATGGGAGACAATTTCAGGATAAAGAAAGCATGTGGCAGACCATAAATGAATGCTGGGAGGCTATCCCTGAAGAAATGCTCGCTAATTTAATTAATTCTATAAATAAACGATGTGTTCAGGTGTTGCAATCAAAAGGAAACGTTTGTAAATATTAAGAATTATATTTTTCTGCTTTCATTATTTTCTAAAATGCAACTTTTTCCATATGTGTTATCTTTATTTCCACCCGATTTGCACCAACAAACTATTATTTTCGTGGTAAAATTTTGAAAAGACAACGAATACAATAATGATTATAAGGAATAGGTAATTAGTTAAAGTAACGTTATTCAGTTAAAATATCAACTATATTGATGCAGTATTTTTAAACTTATTACAATATTTCAAAATGTGCTATCATTATTGCCACCACTTTAGCAGCAAAAATCATAAATCTGCTTCTGGGGTGGTCGAATATTAAGTTAGGGTTGTGGCCAACTATCCTTACAGATCCTCCACACAGCCCGACTAGCGCCCTAAAAGCGAGATTCGTGGAACAGATTTTATAGAGCGGTAACAAATGCCATTGGGTTCTGCCCATGTCTCAGTTATAAAAATAACTAATATTTACAAAATATTTATCTACACACCAATAGCGATCCATGTCATCGCGTAGTGTTTAGGTGGTCCCACACTGTTGCAGAAGCTGGAAAATTCGAAGCTAATTAATTCAGTAAAATTAAGTGAGCTACAGACACTTTCATTTTAGCGCTTCATTTAGAATTCGCACTTGTTTTTATAGCTGTTATTGCTGAACTCAAGGCGCTACTCGGTCGACCGTCATGGCGCACTGTTGCGAAGCAGGCGTTCTCGAGCCCTAACGCTAGCAGCTGCAGCTCCTTTGTACGCCTTGGCGAGATCAACTGACGCCTTAACTCCTTACCAGAACATTGTTTTCCTCCTTAACCGCATCTAATACTCTAGGTGTATAATTTGTAATCCAACGAAAAAGTATAACATCACGTAACCAAGAACGTTCGCGCTGTTTTTATCGTCAATAATTGTGTGACAGAAAACGCAGGAACTTCCTGGGGTACCTGATACATTTAGACACCGCTTATACTAATCCTTTCTGGCCGAAATTGACCCTATGCGACCCCTAGTGTCCTTTTGTAAGGGCGTTTAAAACACTGCTACTCCTGGGAGAAACCAACATTTAGTTAGGCAGTTTAGGGTTAACAACGTCTCTCCGCAGGAATAGCACTGTTTGTAACGTCCACTAGTATGTGTACAGTAGGCACGAAAGGGTTAATTCTTTATATCAAACTAGAACTAGCAGCATTGTCCACAAGCGCACGTACAATAACTCGAGAAAGTACAAGGGAAGTCCACTTTTTTCAATAGACCACGAGAATGCGATGAAACTTCTACCGTTATTACGTCAACAAGTTAATAACTAATGGGCAGAAAACGTGCCTGGACGAGACTCACAAGGGGCTGTGCGAGTGCGCAGCAGATTGTACTGTATGTGCCCGTTTTAGTAGCTATACTAAGCATGAAAACCTCAGGATGCTGTGTCCTAATCTTGTTGGACACAGTCTCCATATGAGAATTAAATGGTATTATTTTTCTTTATTATTACTATTATTTTCTCTTGTTAGAGTCTGCATCCGCAGCGGCCGCACTGCAGACAGCGTATGTGCTGCGTTCGATTTGTTTACCGCCCGCCCTCACTTCGGCCAGTGGAGTATTCTGGTCAGAGGCAGCACTTTGTAATCAGTTTATTTGAGCCTTTCTATCCTTCAATGTAAGTTTTATTAAAGAAGTTTGAAAAAAAATCACAAATGATTTCTCCAGAGAGGTAACTTATAGCGATGCTATTAGAGCCGTTTATCACATTCCACGTCATCTATGTGCATTATTTACTAGTGATGTCAAGTAATTAATGAGCGACTGATCAGGGTACCGTCTGAACAAGGGGTGCATTAGATTGCTACATTGTTTCAATAACATCAGGTTTCTTGCAGTACACTGCTACACATTTCGCGCTTCTGTTTTTTGTTTGGAAAAACCACAGCAGAACTTGGTCTCATGCAACCTTTAATTACAGAGCCGTCATCAGTTTTTAATGTAATTTACATTTTAATCGATTTTGATGCATTGGAATCTGGACAGAATCTCTACAGTGCCCTGTCTAGTTGCCTGAGATATCCGTGTTAATTCAACAAGCCAGTACGGTTTTTTTTATGGTCGATAAACTGAAACTGTAGCAGTGGACCTTGTGTGCTGCACAGTTGTGCTGAGGGGCCCGAGAACGAGCCCCGGGCCTGGCGAGCGATCTCTGTGGTGCTCGGCGATCCGAGTCAGCAAACTTGCTGGGTGTTTATAGTTAACGTATTGTTACTTACCTTAGGGGAGAGGGGGCGCAGGTTGTTGAACCTTCCGCTACTGCACCATAGTTCTTAGTGACCCATGGTCGGCTGTAGCTGTATTAGCTCCTTTGGGGCCGGTAGGCCTATATCTGCTGCACGAACCAGTGCGTGTGAGTTTCCGAGCGGAGGTGCAATCAAAGTTGAGTTTTCCACAATAAAGAAAAAGGCTTTTACAATATCAGCTCTTTCAGAAAGCAAAGTAACAACTTCTCTTAAGTTTAAGCCCCAGTAACCTAATACATTTTGAAAGCTATGGTGCATATCCACTCTATTGGCCAATCGCCGAGCATTACAGTGACCGCTCTATACAATTGAATAGCATTTCTCTTATTGGCTTTGGAATTATCGGGCTTTCAATAATAAAGCGGGTACAGGCTTGGATTCTCAGTTTTTCCTTAGGTTATCTAAGAGTTTGGGTGCTGGAACTCTGGTAAATACAGTACTGAGTACTTACAACTGTTGGCGTTCGAAGCAGACATTGCAAGTGGGAGTGTCAGTCCGAGCAGGTCCTTTTTCTTGAATTCAGTCTTGCAGATGCAGTTCGTACCGATTTCTCAACGCTGTTCTCGATCTGTCGTCCAAAACTGTGAGAATCAATTATTTATTAGAGCACTCTGAGAACTCACACCTCCGCCAAGCGAGACAATGGTAATGAAAAATTCGAATTGTTTCAGAAAATTTGATTTTTGTTCTTAATTAACACCAAAATCTAATCACTGTGCCTTTTGACAGTAGTAAAAGCTTATGTAATTTTCTTAAAGATCTGTTCTTAATTTTTTTTAGTTATGTTGCTAACAAATATTCTGACACACATTAGTCAAACACACAAACAGACCAACCGACCATCGCCAAAACTTAATCATTTTTGTCCAGTAACATTACTTGCAATTCCAATAAATTTCATAAAAATCCGTTCGTAACTTTTTGAGTTACTTTGCTAGCAAGCGTAAAATCAAGCACAGAGACAAACGAATAAATGAATAGACAGTCACAAAAATTTGGTCATCTACTGTTCGCAATATAGCTACCTTACAACTCATGCAAATTTCATAAAAATCCGTTCATAACTTTTTGAGTTATGGCATTAAGAAAAAGAGGCAGAAAAAAATAAAGAATGAACGAATAATTACCAAAAAGTTAATCATCTCTTCCTCCAAACATACCTTACAATCCCCGTAAATTTCCTAACGATCCGTTCATAACTTTTCCGTTTTCTTGGTAACAAACAGCGAAACCCGACGAAAACATAACCTTCTTGAAAGAGGTAACTACTTCTGGGCACGACAACTACAGTATTTCCTTCTCAGTGGACACCACAATATATCAAATTTTCAAAACTTGTTGGAGGTGGCCCTGAAGAGACACCATGCAACAACGCACTTAGTAAAGATAAATATTCAACTCTACTCCATCATGAATTTTTAATTACTAAAATTGTAGAAGTTTACTTCTATGTTTTTCATCGTAGACCAGCCGCCTGCAATCATTGTGCTAACTCTTGTACTGAAATAGGTACAATAACACGTCTTTTTATTCTGATCTTTGAATTTGTTAAAACCATGAATGAATACCGCCATGTTGCACAAACAGTTTCGTTTAAAATACTGTACTATAATAAACTGCTAACGTTTATATGTGTCAAGATTGTAAATTTGCGATGGCCTTAAGTTGCATAATTTGTAGTGTCAGATAAAGACCGATGGAAGTATTTGGGTCTTGATTGAACTAATCACATATTTTAAAAATATTGCACGTTAGCGTAGGAACCGACCATGGTAAATGAAGCGCGGTAACCTCGTGCCAGCCCAAATAATGTATACACCGATCCAGCCGAAGTGGGGCACTGCTGATTGTTTTACGTTTGTAAAAAATGGCCGTGGTGCAGTCCGACTACAGGTGCTGCGCCAAAGAAGCGCAGAAAATTTTGAATTATACTTCGTGGTAAGTAGGCAGACAGTTTTCAGTCTATAAATATTTAAAAAGCTGAAAGTTACGTTTAGCCTTCTTCTGGCGCCTGCCTGCCATTGAGCTGAATCGCTCTTCAATGAAAACCTGGTCTGTTTGGTCACTCAACGTCACGGATTTCAACTACAAGCCTATATAAGAACTTTTTCTCAAGTTTTATAGCTAACTGATAAATATTATTGATACTATTATTTTCCCAAACCAGCGCGTTGCTGCGTTGCTTGATAAACATTTAGCAGCCACTGCACAACTCTTTAACGCATTTTGATATCACTTGAGAATTTAGTTGAACTCGACACAATAAAGCTAGATAGGATATAAAAGTGTGTATCTTACCAAAATTTACTAAAATTCTAATAGCTCCTAATTATTAATATGAACGTTTCGGACGTAATCGGCCCATCATCAGCAATTCTGAAATGAATAAATAATCACATTTAACTGAAAAGTTTACAGCAAAGGTAAGCAAAATAAACTGAATTAAAAAACTACTTAAGAACAGCCGGTGACAAATAGAGGGGTGGCGCTCTGCATATCATTGAGTTCTGGTCCAAGTTTGTGAATGTATAGTGATTCAATGGTTCTTAGATTCTGAGTACCAATGGCGGAAACAAATATTTTGAAATCAATAATGGAAACTACACTATTACACTGAGAGGCGTGATCACGAATAGATGAATGGGAAGAGGGTATACCGGTCCTGGAACTGGAACACCTCTGTGCTCGGCAACTCTGGTATAAAGGCTACGAGTGGTGGAACCAACGTAGCGCATTCCACACTTGGAACAACTATAAATGTAAATCAGAGACGAGCGCAGAGGGTCAGGCAGGCGGCCCTTGTGGAGGAACAGGGAACCAATTCTGAACTTATTGACTAAAATGATATTAAAATTTAGTGTGGGGAAATATTTCGTAAGCAATTTAAGGAGATCTGTCCGTAGTTTACTAGACTGGGGACCGAAAAAAGGGAGAACCAAGTATGTACAATTATTGACTGGTGGATTGTTGCCACCAGAGTAAATTCTATCTAAAAATGAATTTATTTTCCTCTCTATAAAAAATAGACTGAAAACCATTGGATGTAAAGTATTGCTTAAGAAAATCTAACTCTAAATGCAGGCTGATAAAATTAGAACAAACATTCCAAGGTCGGTGTAAAAGAGTTATAACACTACTATATATCAATCGGTTGTCACAGTTACTAAAAAACTGGTGCCTAATCCTGAAAATGTTGGTTTACGGTAAACAGATGTCCTAAAAACATTGTCAACGCGATTAACAGCTACATCTAAAACGGCTAGTTTATTGTTCTGCTCCATTTCACTCGGGAACTTTATATTGCTATGAATTCCTGCGATTCAAGTTGTACAGAACTTCTCTTCAGTCATCGTCTCTCTATCGTTCCTGGCAAGCAAAACTGCTCATCAACGAAATCAGATTCAAACGGAAAACACTGACAAACCTAACTACGAAACAGCAGGACTGTGAGCGCCAGGCAAATGGATTTTCGTCCCTTGACTATGTGCTTTTGAAACGGGCAGTATCAAACCTAACTGAGGACTTCCGCCGGAAGACTCTCGCCACCCACAGTCGTAAGCTTCATAATTTGAAAATTGACAATGAACTGGCTCCTGTCGACCCTAATAGTGTAATTTGGAACTTTAGTGCGTGTGTTTTGTCAGACAGGTTGAAATTTACTTTAGCATTTGGGTTAGACTTTTGTCTCCTACTATACAGACTGTCTTTTGTTAACTATTTTTCTTATGCGGAGAAGGCATATGCCCGTTTAAAAACACTACCGTGCACAAATCTTCCTGAATTTACGACCAATTTTTGTAACCTTGTACAAAAATATTTTTTTTTTAAATTTCAAGTCGCATAAGATTTTTTCATCCATCATTACAAAGGCAGATTTATCTTTGCTTCGTAACTTTTCTGCGAACCCTGACGTAGTTGTTTCCAAACCGGACAAGGGTAACGGGGTAGTCATCTTGAATAAGCACAAATACTTTAATAGTCTCAATGCTGTACTCCATGATTCCCTTAGGTGTGTTCCACTTGTTGACCCAATATCCAAGTTCATAACAAAACAAGAAGATCGTATCAACAACTTCTTGCGTAAACTTGAACAATCTAACATCATTTCAGATGAAGTATATCATCAGCTGTTCACTTCTGGCTCTGGTCCGGGGATATTATATGGTTTGCCAAAAATCCATAAACCAGATTTTTCAACCAAGTTTCAAATGCGTCCCATTTTCGCTGCATACAATCTACCTTCCTACAATATTGCGAAATACCTAGTAACTAATCTGCGGACTCTCACCATTAATGAGCATACGGTAGAAAATTCCTCTTCCTTCTGCAGTGTTTTATCAAGCATACAAGCTACCGATCACGTAACAATGACCTCATTTGATGCAGAAAGTCTGTTTACTAATATTCCTTTGACCGAAACCATAGTTATCATCATTAACAGTCTCTTCAATGCTGCAAATGATTCTTTTTTGGGTTATACCAAGTCATTATTCAAGAAGCTCTTAGAACTTTCTGTTTTGGAGTTGTGTTTCATTTTTCATTCCAAATTTTACTTGCAACGGGATGGGCTAGGTATGGGTCTGCCCTTACGACCAACCTTTGCCAACATATTTATGTGTTTTTACGAGAAACTGTGGCTTGATGACTGTCCATCTGAATTTAAGCCAATCCTGTACAAACGCTATATCGATGACACCTTTTTGTTATTTCGAGATCGGAGTCATTTGCAAATGTTTTTANACCTTTGCCAACATATTTATGTGTTTTTACGAGAAACTGTGGCTTGATGACTGTCCATCTGAATTTAAGCCAATCCTGTACAAACGCTATATCGATGACACCTTTTTGTTATTTCGAGATCGGAGTCATTTGCAAATGTTTTTAGACCACCTCAATTCTAAACATAGTAATATAAAGTTCACGAGTGAAATAGAGCAGAACAATAAACTAGCCATTTTAGATGTAGCTGTTCATCGCGTTGACATTGTTTATAGGACATCTGTTTACCGTAAACCAACATTTTCAGAATTAGGCACCATTTTTTTAGTTACTGTGACAACCGATTGAAATATAGTAGTGTTGCAACTCTTTTTACACCGTGCTTGGAATGTTTGTTCTAATTTTATCAGCCTGCATTTAGAGTTAGATTTTCCTAAGCAATACTTTACATCCAATGGTTTTCAGTCTATTTTTATAGAGAGGAAAATAAATTCACTTTTAGATAGAATTTACTCTGGTGGCAACAATCCACCAGTCAATAATTGTACATACTTGGTTCTCCCTTTTTTCGGTCCCCAGTCTAGTAAAGTACGGACAGATCTCCCTAATTTGCTCCCGAAATATTTCCCCACCCTAAATTTTAATATCATTTTAGTCAATAAGTTCAGAATTGGTTCCCTGTTCCACCACAAGGACCGCCTGCCTGACCCTCTGCGTTCGTCTCTGGTTTACATTTGTAGTTGTTCCAAGTGTGGAATGCGCTATGTTGGTTCCACCACTCGTAGCCTTTTTACCAGAGTTGCCGAGCACAGAGGTGTCAGTTCCAGGACCGGTATGCCCTTATCCACCACTTCCCATTCATCTATTCGTGATCACGCCTCTCAGCGTAATAGCGCAGTTTTCATTAATGATTTCAAAATAATTGCTTCCACCATTGGTACTCAAAATCTAAGAACCATAGAATCACTATACATTCACTATACATATGCAAAGCGCCACGTCTCTCTTTGTCACCGGCTGTTCTTAAGTAGGTTTTTAATTCAGTTTATTTTGCTTACCTTTGCTGTTAACATTTCAGTTAGATGTGATTATTTATTCATTTCAGAATTGCTGATGATGGGCCGATTGCGTCCGAAAGGTTCATTTTAATAATTACGAGCTATTAGAATTTTAGTAAATTTTGGTAAGATGCATACTTTTACATCCTATCTAGCTTTATTGTGTCTAGTTCAACTTTTTAACGTTCTTGTGTATTTTCAAAATAAGCTAACGCTTATTATGGCTTGTTAAAGAGAGAGTTAATGATAATATTATGGCTTGTATGAAGGACATAGTGTGAGAAAATAATACACTCATACAAGAGATGAAACAGTCTAAGCAGCTAGTCCATGACGGAATCCTGCACCGCCTCAGAAATTAGGTTGGCCAGAAATTTTGTTAGGGACGCTCCTATGTACATTGTGTCTTGCTCTGGATCGAGTGGAACAGCAAATCGCTAGTGCGATATAGTGACGAAACTTTCTAAAATAAACTTGTAAAAACAAATAGGGCAGCCAAGAATTTACTGCTTTTAACTTCTTACTTTGCGTGTTGGCCCTCCGATTGATAGTCTTTGTGTGTAATTTTAACATGTAGAGAGCCATACTACACAGGTTGATATTTTTAAGAACACAAATCACTGCTGTTTAGAACTTTAAACGGTATACATAATAGAGCGTTTAATGGTATACATAATTAAAAGTTGCAGAGTAATTGTGTAGCTACATAATAAATATCATTATTATATTCATCATGTTTGTTTGACGTGGCTGTAATAACAATAGTGTTTAAATGGCTCAAGAATATAGTAAACTAGTTAATTAATAAGCCATCGCCGAGTGTACATAAATCTTTCCTTGTATATAATGTATAATAATGAATAACAATACCTGTACTATGTGCAATTTAGAAAATTGCTAAAATGTCATAAACTGAGCTTAAAACAACGAGCACAGAACATGAGTTGTATTATTTCACCTTTTAAAGATAATTCTTTTAACCCATTTTGGGATCCATTTACTCACGGTGGAAGTCTATGAATATCTACACACATCCGCCTTCAATGCGGTAGAGACCTATTGACTGACTTCGACCCTAGCTTATTTATACTGACTGTGACCTCAGTCTAAACAGTATCTACAGACTGATTTATGTCCACTAATTGTGACCTTGGCTTATGTCTCTTAACTGTGACCTTGGCTTATAAGTATCTACCAACCGTGACCTTGGCTTATATTTATTAACTGTGACCTCGGTTTATATCTCTCAACTGTGACCTTGGCTTATAAATAAATTAGATAGGCGGTAGTAGACGAACCAACAGGCCCATTCTCAAAGAGACACCAAACTTACGCCCCGGCCCTCTGTGAGCCATTGCCATTATGTAGGATATAAAAGACTGGGGTAAAGAGAAAAGAAAAGAAAAGGTCACTAACTGTGACCTTGGCTTACATCTATTAACTGTGTGACCTTGGCTTATATCTCTTAACTATGACCTTGGTTTTCAAGTATCTATTAATTGTGACCCTGGCTTATATATCTATCAACAGTTAGTGTGACCCTGGCGCATATCTATCAACAGTTACTGTGACCCTGGCTTATATCTGTTAACTGTAACCTTGGCTTTTATCTATTAACTGTGACCTTGCCTTACATCTATTAACTGTGACCTTGGCTTATAAGTATCTACTAACTCTGACCTTGGGTTATATATATCTACGCTCAGCGAACACAGATCAATAGTCCCACTCGTACCGGGAAATATCCAGGAAGGAAGCTCACCGTCTGACCATTTTTTTCGAGTTCGATACATGCAGTAGGTGGTTCGTGGAGACATAAATATATATTAACTCTTACCATGGGCCAACAATATCATAGACCATTAACACGTTTATATCTGCTGACTTTGACTTTGTTATATCCTCTGACTGTAGCATCAGAACATAATTATCTATTAACTTTTGCCTTGGAATATATGTCTATGAACTCTGACAATGGCCTAGTATAGGGATAATGAATTTGGGAAATATCCACGGACTAACTTTGGAATAGATTTCACCTCTTGGAATTTGAGAAACATTCACGGACGTGTAAGCCTTAAGATACATGACACTGAGATAAGACGAACCAAAGTGTCAACATACAAAAAACAAAACGTTAACATTTCGGGATTAATTTCCCCATCAAGGATACATAAATATTGATTTATATAAGATATCAAAGGGCAGTGGTTCCCAAACTTTGCGATGCCTGGCACCCACGGAGAACTTCTAACAAGTTCTCGCACCCAATACAAAATTAAGTACCCATGTGATGATGGCTAGGGTTGTGACCCTTCTGACTTGCATATAATATGCGGCGGGTCTGGGCCAAAATCCCTTCAGTCCCAATCCCAAAAGCCACAATCCCAAAAGCCACAATCCCAAAAGCCACAATCCCAAAAGCCACAATCCCAAAAGCCACAATCCCAAA
>LQNS02278174.1:29575026-29594812 GCA_001587735.2 Parhyale hawaiensis | reverse complement strand
GTGTGGCTACTGACGTGCTGGTGAGAGTACGGGAGTGTGGCTACTGACGTGCAGGTGAGAGTACGGGAGTGTGGCTACTGACGTGCGGGTGAGAATACGAGAGTGTGGCTACTGACGTGCGGGTGAGAATACGAGAGTGTGGCTACTGACGTGCGGGTGAGAATACAAGAGTGTGGCTACTGACGTGCGGGTGAGAATACGAGAGAGTGGCTACTGACGTGCGGGTGAGAATACGAGAGTGTGGCTACTGACTTGCGGGTGAGAATACGAGAGTGTGGCTACAGACGTGCAGGTGAGAGTACGAGAGTGTGGCTACAGACGTGCTGGGGAGAATACGAGAGTGTGGCTACTGACGTGCTGGTGAGACTGCAAGAACGTGGCTACTGACGTGTTGGTGAGAATATGAGAGTGTGGCTACTGACGTGCTGGGGAGATTACGAGTGTAGCTAATGGCGTGCTGATCAAACTACGAGAGTGTGACTACTGGCGAGCTGGTGAGAATGCGAAAGTGTGGCTACTGACGTGCGGGTGAGAATATGTGAGTGCGGCTACTGACGTGCAGGTGAGAAAACGACAGTGTGACTATACTAACGTGCTGGTGAAAATGTGAGAGTGTGGCTACTGACGTGCTGGTGAGAATGCGAGAGTGTGGCTACTGACGCGCTCGTGAAACAACGAGAGTGTGGCTACTGACGTGTTGGTGAGATACGTGAGTGTGGCATCTGACAATGAGGTGAGAATACGAGAGCGTGGTGATGTTGACGTGCTGACGAGAATTCGTGTATGTGGCGACCGCGAGTCATGCAAGTAGTTGCGTGTCACAGATACTTAGAGGTACCTCATTTTTACCTCCGCCAAGGAGGTTATGTTTTTGTCGTGTTTGTCTGTCTGTTTGTGTATTTGTCTTGCTGTTTGCCTGTCTGTAACCAAGATAACTCAAAAAGTTATGTATCGATTTGGACGAAATTCACAGGTATTGCTGGGTTTGTAGGGAGGAACAGATGATTAACTTCTGGTGGAGATATGTCAATCCGTTTGTTTGTTTGTCTGCCTCATTTTTTTCAAAAATTACCATGAGTTGTTAGGTTTATAACAACGAGTAAATTACCAAATTTTGATAATAATCCGCTTTTTCGTTCGTTTGTCATTGTTTTTAATTCTATGCTTGTTAGCACAATAACTCTAAACAATAATGAATGGATCTTTATGAAATTCATTGGGGTTGTTAGTAATGTTGAAGTACACAAATGATCAAATTTTGGTGCAGATTGGTTTGTTCGTTTGTATTTTTGACTCATGTTTGTCATAACGTTTGTTAGCAGTATAACTCAAAAAGTTATGATTTTCAAGAAAATTCAACAAGCTGTTATTACTATTAGAAGACACAAATGATCAGATTTTGGAGTTCATACAAAGAAAATTATGGTTTCAGAGCCAATTTGAATTTTTTGCTACCATTGCCTTGCTTGGCGGACGTATGCGCTCCCAGAGTGCTCTAGTTTGTGATATTTCACTACTCGGCTATGAGTAACTCCTGCACGGCATGGAATTGAAGGGAACGAACAATAGCACTGCTCAGAAAACTGAAGTCGTGTGCCACCCATTTTTATCAATATCATTAGCACTTGCGTGACATCCTTAACCCATCAACTGCAAATGACGGAAATATCCGTTCCCGTATCGGTATTCAAATATATTCCTGCTGTAGTTAGTCGCACTAAGAAAAGTATGATCAATGAAGAATCATCATAAATACTTTTCGGTACGTTATTACGACAATGGTGCTGCTTCACCGGCGGCTTGTTCCCACCATTTCATGTGTTGAAACACCCGGGGTTTTGTCTAGGGAAATACAAACTAATATCTTATTGCTAATCTTCTTTTGTATCAAAGACAGCTGTTCAGTGTTTATCTCTCAGAAGTAATATAGAGCGTTAGCCGTATTGTGATTCGGATAACTGCTAAGAAGATTTTGCGTTACCTTTTCTCCTGTCTACATCTTACAAATAATGGAACTCCTATTGCATTTTTATTTTCAATTCTATTCAGCGCAAGCAAATATCAACATTTTCAAATGTCATTTGTCCCACGTACTGGAAATATTTTTTCACCTGACCCTAATGAGAACAATGATTACTTCCCAAATCTCCTATGGTAGCAAATCCTGTGAACAATTTTATAGAAGGCAAATGAGATATACCTGGACTCACCGTGTATTGTATACCGTCAATTTCTTCCAATGCGGCGTACATGCGGTGAGAAGTAATGATCCTCAACACTATACATATATTCCAAAGAGGGGCCCATGGAATTGTAGCTTGAAATTATAACTCACATATTGTACATTTGATTTCCAGGAGGAGTTCAGGAGGGTGTACATGCAGCTGGAGGCTCTCAAAGAGCGCAACGCTCGCCTCAACAACCGGCACCTGGTCGCCCGCATCACGGCCATGCAGGAAGCTGCAGCATCGTCCGCCATGGCCACCATCAATCAAGATCAGATTAACAGAACGAAAGAAACGGACGCTTCCTATACGACGCAGGATAACGCAGTTATTCTGAACTGCGAGTCTACTCACAACAGGGAAGCTGCAACTGTTGACGCGGCCACGGAGAATTCCCTGCAGCGAGAAGGGAATCCATCGCACTCCTGCGACTTGCCTCGGAATTGCATTGGGAATTACGGTGTAGATGAAATCAATTACGAAGCTGGTCAGGGAGACAGAGGGTCCGCTGACGGCAGTGCAGTTAATCTCTTCAAGCATGGGTTTAGAGAGAAGTCCAAAAGCGCCATTGTAAGGAGGAGAAGTTCTAAAAATTCAGCTCGTGTTGGTGGAAGATCGTCGCTCATTCGTTGTAAGAGCAATACAGAGGGTAGAATAAGTGAAGGTATCGTCATGCGTCCTATCATTAATAGCATTTGGCCGTGTACAATGAATGATGCAACACAATTTAGAGACAACGTCTGCCCTTCCACATCGGCATCGAGCGAACCCCAAATGCTTAGAGTCAGTTCGCTAGAACCAACGCTTCTCCGCTCCAATGAAGCTTCTGAGCAAGATGCTTACATTCAGACCTCCAGTTCCCTGTTCTTGAGCAGAGAGAACAGCACTCAAACTTCCAATATCGATAGATTTTTATCCACTATCGTAATTCGGGACTCGTCCAAAGAGCACAGAAAAATGAGCCTTGTAGAACCGAGAAGAAGATTGTCCTTTGGAAGTGGTATTGAGACGCCGGTTTTCCACAGTCACTCTAGCTTCAGATTACATCTTGTGTCGCACCCTGATGGTCTTGCAGACAATTGTGCCGATTTGAGAGCACTTGAGCCTCTTCGCCAGTGCTATAGTCTTAAGGATTTAAATGAACTCTGCGGATTAATTGAAAATGAGGAGAAATTCAAGGAGGGGCTTTCGGTTCACTCGACACCCCGACCGACACCGAGGCTTAGAGTAGTCAGTGACCCTGGTAAAGCTCGAACTTTTATCTTAAGCAATTTAACAGGGAAACCTCAGCTCTCTTCTGCCGAAATCACTGTCTAGCAGAGGTCGGCCTTCTCTTCGTATTCTTCAGCTTCTTCATCGAACTCTTCAGCTGACTCGGGTGTCCAATGCGCACAGGGCATAGGTGTCCAAACCGTACCCGAGGTACTAATTTGAATGTTTAATGCATTCATAGATGTATATAATAGTTCATTGTCTTGTATCCCACTGACAAAGAGGAGTTCCAGAAGGTTCATTGTTGACAAAAGACGAAGAGAAGGCTGGAAAAGCCCATTTTTTATTAGGACCAAAACTAATTGCGTTGTTATAAATAGGAGTGAACGAGTTCGCAGTAGAGTAACGTAGAATAGTTTTTATTTTGTGATATATCTATAACTACGGATAGGCTTCCATGGTACTCACTCTCGCTAACAGATCCAGTACTCCAGTACCTTTTGATCAATACTTATGTACCTATTCGTAGCTAATACATTAGTGATGTATAGTTCTACGCAATGTTTGCTTTATTTATCGATAATGAAATGTTGACTGTGAGCGCAGTAATTTTAATTTTTTTCGTACGAGATGCATAGTTCTACTGCGCTTATCAAAGGCCTAATCCGAGTGAGCTACGTTGTGTCATATATTGAGTTTTTCCGTTGGCTTTCTTTCAGGGCTATTGGCAATGCCCGTTCAGTGAGAAACAAGAGTCTCTATAACAAATCGGACCAGGAATGGAGCGAGCGGGATATTAGAAAACCCTTTCACACCAGCTGTTTCGGAACTACCTATCATTAGAAAACCATTGAAACAACTATGGTTCATTTAATTTTCATATACAGGCGTATCTCACTTTAGCACACTGCGACCCACATTTCTAGCACATCAGACCTTAGTTCGAGTCGGGTCTCGTTATAGCAATAGGATATCCCTGAAAAGCTTCTAAGGATAACTGCAGCAAAGATACGTGTGCTCTTAGAAAACGAAATAGGTGTAATGCTTCACAGTGTTTTTTTTTATCGATTGTTAATGGTCCATATTTAGTGAGAAATATTTGTTGCTAAAGCGATAAATGTTTCACATTACTAATGTTTGGTTTCACTGCAAGTAGTTCTCAAATCGACGTAAGCTTGTAGTCGTCAATTTGTGTGCCATCTAGCCGTGTTCATGCTATTAGGACGGTGGGGTTTAGTACCAGAGCGAGTGACCCTTTCGAGCACTGATATTTCATGTTGATAGTAATGGTTGAAAAGCGCAATGATATTATAAAATGGTACAGCCATGTAGTTAGTACAGTGTAACCCCGTGTGTCAGCAGTTTAATGCTGTCTTCCTCGGGCTGGGCAGTTTCGTTCTTAATTTTTTTTTCTCCTGTTGTAATTGCAATAGAAAACACAGCTCTTGTATAGAGTTACACACACCGCCTCAACGCGTATCCTAGTTCCAATAGCAAGGAATACTGTACAAGAACTATAATACTGGAAACATACTATATCAAGTCACATGCTCAACTTATGAGCGGACATTCAGCGTGTTCGTCATTCAACTTAAGTAATTTACATGGGTATTTGTGCTACCGACTCATGCGCGTTGTACTGCGTGGGAACAGCGTTGTTTTGTTGTACGGCCTCCTCGCAAGGGTGGAGAGTCAAGCGCTGCACCAAACCTAGCCAGTCTTGCTGGCTATCCAACCTATACGCTCCTAGCCGCTATAGGTTCTGCCTATGGGGCCGCAGCGTTTGGAGGTCCAGGTAGTATAGCTGTAGCTGATACCCCGGGGGGGGGGGCATCTTTGACCGGAGGAAGGAATGGGGTGCTGCTTTTCAGTCTGGCAGCTTAGAGCTCCAGGTCCCAGTTCACGTTATCAACTCTGTTACCAGTGGGGCCTTATCTTAGCGAGACCAGAAGTCCTGAAGGGACCAAGAATGGAGGAAAAAAAAACGAGTAAAATTGCAGAGGGTTTTTTGCAAAACTCCTTGCGGCGTGTATGGGAGTTTAGTAGCTCTCTGTTGCTAGCGGTTCGTGCAGCAAGTATTGTACCGTCATCTGGTAACCCTCGGTAGCTCACCATCCTTACAGGCAGTGGGATACTCCGTGCACATCGATAGGGTTAAATTTCGAGAAAATTGCTTTTGCTGTAGCCCCCTTGCATGACTATGGAATCTCCCATGAGCCAAAGAACACCTTCGTGCATGGGTTCCACGTTTCTGTCGAAATGTTACACGTCCTTTGTCATTTCTTGAAGCGCCGTAGTCTTGTCTGGAGAGAATTAAACAACTTATTCAGTCACTCGATACACTTTTGGCTACAGACTCTTTGTGTATTGGGACGACGAGCGAGCTGAACGTTCGCTCATAAAATGACCGTGCTGTTGCATAGTGTGGCCCCGGCATAAACTCACACGGATCACGTTAATTCTTCACGGGGTCACGGAAGAACGCTTTAGTAGGAATGACAATAAAAAAAATAACCAGATATGGTCACTTGCCCGTCAAAGAGTTTACCCTATTCACAACAAGTTGTGTTCCTTTACTTAAAAAAAGTTATTTTCCCATTCCATGAGGAAAAGCTATTGTTGCACAGCACAGTCTGGTACACAAAAGGTTAAGCATCCATTTTAGCAGGGCCAGCACACCACTGCCGCTCTATGGACTATATAAAGCCTTGCCTGGTATGAAAAGTGTTGTTTGACTCGTCATTTTATGAAGTGCTTTGGTTCTTGTAGAGTTAACACGCTACGCGACCAGCCGATTTTATTTAACGCATTGACTGCCATTCCAAGAATAGGTAATGGTATTCCTATGACGCTGCCTACCACATACAGCGGACAGCACGTTAAGCCGCTAGGAGTTCTCTTCTGAGGTAAATTTAGCGGCGTTAGCGTGCTTGGCTTGTCTAAGTTGCTATTCCAAAAAATTTTTGAAAGGCAAAAGCACCTGATGGGCTGGCTGAAATTTTCAGTTAGTTATATTGTGTTTCCTGGAACTATCCACATACTGCAGTCTTCACCATTTAACCAATTTTATACTTTTAACGTTGTAAACGAAAATGCACTTATGCAAGGGTGCCAAAACCAGTCTGTACGTCTTTTCGTTCTCAAAACAGCAAATCCTTGCTTTGCGAGCTCATGCAGCACAGCTATTTAAGTTTTTTATCTGCCGGGGCACGGGAAGACTCGTTGCTTCTGAGAGAACACTCTTCTCTGTGTGTGTATAGCCAAATGTTCAGCACCCCATCAAGGGCCTGGTGCAATCAGACTTTTGGTGTCAATGGCGTAACCTTGGCCTCCAATGCGACACAAATCGGGTAACACAAGGTGACACCGACGGCAACCTCAAATATTGTAGGGTTATGAACTGGGTAACACTGGCTTTGTTTACAAGAAGTGTTCTTGATACTCACAAAATACTAGTATATAATGCATGAATTATAAATACTGGCTGATCTCTAGCATTTATAGCACTTTAGTTTTTTTTCAACTTTTATTCTAACATGCAGCCAAAATAACGCTCCGCTAGAAATGCTTGGATAGGAGCTTTCCACAGAATCTGAACACTTTCTTAGGGCTCTGAGATCGCACGTTGCATTCACCGCTTCACGGTGTGATCCCAGGTAACAACGTTAGGGTGAATATTGGCGTCTGATTGCAACACGCCTCATCTCAGACGTTTAAAATGCTGAAACAAAATGCACAGCAGTTGCCTTCTTTAGCTACCGCAGTTGGCACTTGTGGAACTGGCTTCAGTAGGTCGCTGAGGCCTTCATATGATCTGCCTTCAAGTGATACAGAGAGCTGAATATCCTGGCCAGCAGGGCTGTGGAGTCGGTGACAAAGTCAGACTACGATACTTTGGAGCTCCAAAGCCTCTTACTCCTCAACTCCAACTCTTAGAGAAACCTCGTACATTTTCATCCGACGCAGACTCTTGGTCAAACCTAGTTTTCTACTCTGACTTCGACTCTTACTCCTCGCTCCCCAGACAGCTCGCCTCTTACCAGCTCCGACTCAGACTCCTGGAACAAACCTGTGTCCTACTCCGAATCCTTCTCCTCGCCCCAAGATGTTGACCTCATTTTTTTCGACTCCACATCTCCGCTGCCCAGGCCTCAGGATATCGGCTGCACTAAGGAGTCCTTGGCCCGTTGTGCCACAGCTTCGGTCTTGAGACGAGATCACTGCCCCCACAGCAAGTCGACTCTCAGATGTGATGAAGCAAGACTCCTGCTGCACCCTTTAATACATGAATACTGTCCATTGCTGTGCAGCGAAAGCGCAGCCATATGGGCGACAGCATGGTGAGTGTTTCGACAGAGCCCGGGGAGCGTTCTGATCTCGCTTAGGGCCTGTCAAAATGTTGTCGCTTGAAAAGTGCTATGCAGCGAGCTGTTGGTTTTCGCGAGGACCCTAGTTTATTCTTATTTTTTTCGGCAGGGAAAATGCTGCGTGCAACGTAGAGCATATTATGACACAGCAGGAGAGAGACTGAGTTAGCCGACTATTGTTTCCACTAGTCGACGAAAGTCGCAATAAATACCATAACTTTTCGTTTCATGCTTTTTGGTGCTCAATTTCTTAACCCTTCCCCGCATAGCTTACCATATACGATGCGCCCCTATGGTGTTATTTCTGCGGGGAGGACAAGTTTAACCCTTAATTTACCGGACGGCAGAAAACGCGGTCGAAGCAACAGCATTAGGGAAATGACCGTATATGGTCACTTGTACGGTAAAGACATAAGTCGTGTGGCACGGAGTTCATAGGTCAGCTGTTTTTGTGCGTGGTCTATTCCTTACAGCGCACGATGTATTTGAGCCCTTCCGAAATAAAATAAGTTTGGGATTACTTTCTGAAATTTGAACCACAATATCGAAACCAACGCTCACAGGTCACGTTGAGAGAAAGTAAACTAATGAGATTTGCTCATCAAGAAGCTGACATGGTCGGAATTATAAAGTTGCTCTGTTACACCGAACTTTGTAGGCGACAGTGCGACAGTCGACCGTGTGGTGCCAGGCTGCTTACGTCAGCACTTTATTTTTCGGCGAATATTCCATGGGATGCATCAGCGCCACTTGATCTTTCCCGGAGTATTCTACTTAATATTTTATGCAGGATTTCTTCTCGTGCATAACCGAACTTGGCGATGTTGGGGAAAATTTGGCGTTGCTCTAGAGTCAGTCGTTTTTGGGGCCAAAAGTCGGAGTCAGAAACTAGCTAGAACCAGGAGTCAGATCATTAGTCGGAGTCGGTCTTGGCCCTTCTGGCTCCAGAACCCTGTTGTTTACAGCTGCCATGTGTGCCCGTAACCCAACATTTCAATCTACTGTAATCGGTCTCAGCTCGCACCTGAAAGTATTACGGTGCCGCTGCATAGTTCAGTTCCATAGAAGGAGACTGCTTTTGATTTTAGGTTAAAAGACTAGGTGAAGCTTACCGGTACACTAATCAATATAATTGAAGGAAAACGGCGCACTCCATAGAAAAACATTAATTTCGAGTAAAAATAGGCATGCTGCAGTTCTTCAGTGCTATGGGCTGTACCGCTGTTTACTTCTCATATATCGACTTAAGACATAACCGATTCTACCGTCAGTACCCCATGAAGATTCTGTCTCTGTACAGCTGAAATTTTCTTCGTCTAAAAGCATGATGTGTTCAGTAGTAATTTTTCCAACGTACTGCAACCAGCATAGCGCAGAACTATCGTTCCGATCAAAGAAATTACGCTTCCTTTTCATCAATACTGCCTTCTTCTAACTAGCATAGGTTGTCTCTTTGTGAGGAAAACTAATTGTAATAATAATCTCCATTGCGATATCGTAATGGCATCGTTGCCATTCGCTCTGTCGGAAGCTTGTTTATCTTCTGCAATGAGAAGTCACGCAGCCAAGGGGAATGGTTACCTTAACCTTACTTATGCCTTCAGGGCATCTTTTGTTCGCGCCAACTCTGCATTTTTGTCAACCTTCGTAGCGCTACTATTGATACTTTCTGTTTTCCGTTTCTTTGCCGAATTACTGTTCCCATGGGCGTTGATCCACTGTTCATGGACTCAAAATATCTGGCGACGTTGTACATGTCCCTGCTTCTTCTTCCTCTATTGGAACACCATTCCCAAGGATGATGATACGGAACAGGTTAGCGCACTGCCGAACACGCCAGCCTTACGATAGAGCTGTGACGTCACGCCGCCGAACAGATGTGGTTATGTTGAGAAGTAATGAATGAAAAACTGAGTTCAGAGAGACATTATAAGCTACACAGTCCAGAGTTTTGATAAGGCCATAATAACACGGGCCAAGCATCCACCAGTTGTGTGCAGTCAGAGAGTTTTGCATACCCCGGAAAATTCGTGTCGAAGTAACTTTCTTGGTTCAAACTCTTATCGCACTGACAAGTTCATTACAACGAATTATAAGCACAGAATTTTAAATTCAGTAGAAAATTACATTATTATGCAAGCTTGATCACTGTTGTTGCCATATCAGTGATTTATATGCTCCAATTTTTCTTTCCGAAAGCGAAGAGTAAAAAAGTGTGAGAGGGGTTATGGCTGCCATGTTTTGGTCAGGGAATAGGATAAGAAATGTAATATTAGGAGTTAACAAAGGCTATGTTATATTAGGCAGAAGCACGCTACGTTTGATTCGAGTAAGCTACCTTTTTCGTTCAAGTAAGATTATATTAGCCGGTAATTCTTACGTCAAATAAATAACAATTTGCAGACAAATTGGGTTAGGGTCACTGTTAGAAATTATTTTGTAACTACGAGGAGTGTTATTGCGCAGCAATAAAGATATAACCTAAAAAAAACTGAATAATTCGCGACAGTTATGTACAACCAATCAATTCGTGTTAAAGGCATCACTATCTACCATGCATACTTACGCTATGAGGTTCTCCGTCTGGTAGGATGGTGGAGGGACTCTGTAATATTTTCGCAGACAATGAATTTTTAGTTTTGGCAAAAAAGTTACCTTACCATAGTAAGTGCCATGTTTCATCTGCTTTTAGGAAACACTATCATCCCGGAGACAAAGTGTTACGAATCACTTCATTACTTCTCAGAACTCATACAACTTCCTTCCAATTACTTGATTACTGTAGGGTAGCTTTTCAGAATTGAGTATAGTCGATAAGTCGAAAAAGTTAATTTTTTACCGTACCAGTTAACCCTGTGTTCGTCCTTACAACGCCGTGCGTCGCAGATGGTTTACGTGTCTAATATAATTTATTTTATAGTGAAGGGCACACTAGTATCACAGCACGCAGCAAAATTCAACATTCTTATTCAATTGTTGACGAGCGTTTTAGAAGAAAAAGAAAATTGGGGCTCAAAATTACAAAAAAAAAAAATGCGGATTCTATTGCTTAACAGTGTACGAAGCGCAGGCTTACCTTTAATTAGAGGCTCAAAGCCCCCGAAGCAGCGGGCATCAGCTTCAAATCTGTGTAAATGTAAAAAATTGAAGAGTTAAGTTACCACAACGCCTCAAACACCAAAAATAATCAATTTGGCTCTATTTTGAGGGAGAAATTGAGAGACGTCCAAGCTAAATGAGTTACAACACGTAAATAGCTTGATAAATCTGGCCAAAGTTACAATAGAGTAAGTAGAGATACAAGCTAAACTAACGACTTACTACATTGTAAGTAGCTTGATATATTTGGACCCTAATCCCTATCATCATCTTTGATCATTCCTGTGCCTATGGAGGCTAACACTAACCGCGCAAAACCATTTATTAGTGATCATAATACCAGGTTACCCAGAAAGTTCTTCAGGTTTCTGGTAGACAATTCACGATAAAACCGTACAAACTTTCTTGGTAACCACAGCAATGTATTATTACTGTCGATGTGACAGCAACGGTTTATCTCACTAATGCCCAAATATACAGTACACTGAATCCTAACGCCATGATTTGATCATCGCTTCACCCTCTCGGTGGTTCGTGAAACCATTAGCATTAGTTTTGATGACCAAAAGCGGAGAGTTCCTTGTTTTTCCGAAAGCACTGGAAGAAAGTTTAGAATAGCTATTCTAAAAATGTTGCCAGCTGCTGTTTCTTTGGTCTTTTATATCTGCAGTTGGTACACTGACAACAGAGTTATACTGCAGCCAGTAAGAAGTTTCGCGCGGCGCGAGGAGAATACAAAACTAAAAGTTCAGCAAGAGAAGAGTCATCGTACGCCAATGATTATAACAGTAGCTGATGTATAGGATTGCTAATTTAAGCTGTAATGTTATATAAAATTGTGATAGTTGTGACGTAATTAAACGCTCATCCTTTCAATTAGAGAAACTTATTTGGTTAAGCTACTAGCTCACCTTTTGTAGTTTCCACAAAAAAATATGTACAGTACATTCAATACGAAGTAGGTAGTGGTAGAGCCAGCTGCATAAGTGCTGTAACTCCTATGAGAATGACTGTGACCCTCTGACCCTGTCTACTCCACATTCGTGTAATTGAGTCATAGATCTAAATAAAAGATTTTTCGTTCAGTAGATATTTAAAAGCGATTTCAAATTAGAAAAAAATGCTATTAATGAGTGTATTATTCCAGATAAAGCAGTCGAACAATGGTGTCCCATGCCAGATTTAATTCCATGTTTACAGGGACAGATTCTGCTGGAGGCCTGGTTCAACAATGTCTGTGTGACTCATCCCTAACATTATTCTTTATTATAAGATTCAGTGTTGCATCGCTCCGGTCGCAGCACGACGATTCAGAAGCGCGAGACATTTCCCTGGCAGACTTTTCGGCCGCTCTGGGAACGGTTTCACTATTTTACCTCCTGGGACGACCAAAAATGTTGTTTTAGGTAAGTTAAGTCTAAAATACTCAGAGGATTAACGCCCGCTGTGCACAATGAGCACGTGGTGTTCACGTTGCTGCCCATTACTGGCGACCGTCCAGTTTATTAAACAAGGTTATTAGGGATAATAAGAAATAATGGTTACTTTTCCGTTAATGGGTTGAATGGCCTCACTTATTTTGTAAATTCATTAATAGATTTTTGGCTGTCCCAGCAGCTAAAATCCTAAATTTGCTTCTGGGGTGATGGAATATTATGGTAGGGTTGTTGCCTACTATCCTTGCAGATCCTCCATACAACCCGACTAGCGCCCTTAGAGCTGAATTCGCGCAACGGCTTTAATAGAGCGGTAACAAATGCTATTGGGTTCTGCCCATGTCTTAGCTATAAAAATAACTTATATTTACAAAATATTTATTTACACGCCAACAGCGATCCATGTCATCGCTTAGTGGTTAAGTGGTTCCGCAATGTTGCAAACGCTGGAAAATTCGATGTTAATTAATTCGGTAAAATTAAGATAGCTGCGACACTTTCATTTCAGCGCTTCATTTATAATTCGCACTTGTTATAGCTGTTATTGCTGAACGCAAGGCGCTACTCGGTCGACCGTCAAGGAGCACTGTTGCGAAGCAGGCGTTCTCGAGCCCTAACGCTAGCAGCTGCAGCTCCTTCGTGCGCCTTGGCGAGATCAACTGACGCCTTAACTCCTTACCAGAACATTGTTTTCTTCCTAAACCGCATCTAATACTCTAGGTGTATAATTTGTAATCCAACGAAAAAAGTATAACGTCACGTAACCAAGAACGTTCGTGCTGTTTTTATCGTCAATAACTGTGTGACAGAAAAACGCAGGAACTTCCTGGGGTACCTGATACATTTAGACACCGCTTATATTAACCCTTTCGTGCCGAAATTGACCCTACACGACCCCTAGTGTCCTTTTTAAAGGACGTTCAAAGCACTGCTACTCCTCGGAGAAACCAACATTTAATTAGGCCGTTTAGGGTTAACAACATCTCTCTGCAGGAATAGCACTATTTGTAACGTCCACTAGTATGTGTACAGTAGGCACGATGGGTTAATTCGTTATATCAAACTAGAACTGGCAGCTTTGTCCACTCGTGCACGTACAACAACTCGAGAAAGTACATGGAAAGAACACTTTTTTTTACAGATCACGAGAATGCAATGAAACTTCTAACGTTAATGCGTCAACAAGGTAATAACTAATGGGCAGAAAACGTGGGGGGGCTGGACGAGACTCACAAGCTGCTGTGCAAGCACGTAGCAGATTGGATATGTTCGTTTTCTCTTGCCAGAGTCTGTCTGCACCCGCAGCGGCCGCACTGCAGGTAGCGCATGCGCCGCGTTCCGTCTGTTGAATGCCCGAAGGGTGAATTTGCTACTCAGCGGCGCTCACTTCGGCTAGTGGAGTATTCTGGTTTTAGGCAGCGCTTTGCAATCAGTTTATTTAAGACTTTCTGTTTTTCAATGCAATTTTTATTTTAGAAATTTGAAAAAATTCACAAATGATTTGTCCAAAGAGGTAACACTATAGCGATGCTATTAGAGCCGTTTATCACATTCCACGTCAGGTGTGTATTATTTATTAGTGGTGTCAGGTAATTAATGAGCGACTGATCAGCGTACTGTTGGAAGAAGTGGTGCATTAGATTGCTACATTGTTTCGATAACATCAGGTCTATTGCAATACACTGCTACATATTTCGCGCTACTGCTTTTTGTTTGGAGAAACCTCAGCAGAGCTTGGCCTCATGCAACCTTTAATTACAGATCCGTCATCAGTTCTTTATGTTATTTACATTTTAATCGATTTTGATGCATTGGAATCTGCACAGCATCTCTACAGTGCCCTGTCTAATTACCCGAGCTATTCGTGTTAATATAACAAACCAGTACTGTTTTTTTTATGGTCGATAAGCACTCTGTAACGGTAGCAGTGGACTTTGCGTGCTGCACAGTTGTGCTGAGGGGCCCGGGAACGAGCCTCGGGCCTGACGAGCGATCTCTGTGGTGCTCAGCGATCCGAGTTAGCAAACGTGCTAGGTGTTTATAGTTAACGTCTTGTCACTTACCTTAGGGGAGAGGGGGCACAGGTTGTTAAACCTTCCGCTATTGCACCATAGTTCTTAGTGACCCATGGTCGGCTGTAGCTGTATTTACTCCTTTGTGGCCGGTGTGCCTATGTCTGCTGCACGAACCAGTGCGTGTGAGTTTCCCGGTGAAGGTGCAATGAAAGTTGAGTTTTCCGTTACCAAGTAAAAAGCTTTTGCAATTTCAGTTGTTTCAGAAAGCAAAGTAACAACTTCTCTTAAGTTTAAGCCTCCCTAAAAAAAATGCTAGAGCACTCTGAGAGCGCATACCTCCGCCAAGCGAGGCAACGGTAGTAAAAAATTCAAATTGGCTCTAAAACAATAATTTTTTTGTATATTTTCTAAAATCTGATCATTTGTGTCTTTTGCTAGTAATAACAGCTTGAGCAATTTTCTTGAAGATCCATTCATAACTTTTTGAGTTATACTGCTAACAAAAGTTATGACAAGCATGAGTCAAACATACAAACGAACAAACCAATCTGCACTAAAATTTAATCATTTATGTCTTTCAACATCACTGACAACCCCTATAAATTTCATAAAGATCCATTCATTATTTTTGAGTTATTGTGCATAAAATCAAAAACCGTGACAAACGAGCGAACGAACTAACTGATCATTAACAAAATTTGGTCATTTACTTTTTGTTATATACCTAACAATTCACGTTAATTTCATAAAATCCATCCATAACTTTTTGAGTTATGGCATTGAAAAAATGAGGCTAACAAACAAACGGATTGACATATCTTCACCAATAGTTAATCATCTGTACCTCCTAACATACCTAACAATCCCTGTAAATTTCGTCCAAATCGGTTCAGAACTTTTTGAGTTATCTTGGTGACACAGACAGACAAACAGCCAGACAAACACGACGAAAACATAACCTCCTTGGCGGAGGTTAATATACTAACCGCAGGTAATCTAATGCATCTTGAAAGCTTTTGTGCATATCCACTCTACTGGCCATTCGATCGCCGAGCATTACAGTGACCGCTCTATACAACTGAATAACATTTTTCTCATTGGCTTTGGAATTTTCGGCCTTTCAATAATAATGCGGGGACAGGCTTGAATTCTCAGTTTTTGCTTAGTTTATCTAAGAGTTTGGGTGCTGGAACTCTGGTAAAGACAGTACTGAGTACTTACATATGTTGCCGTTCGAAGTAGACATTGCAAGTGGGGGTGTCAGTCCGAGCAGGTCCTTCTTCTTGAATTCAGTCTTGCGGGTGCAGTTCGTACCGATTGCTCAACGCTGTTCTGAATCTGTCGTCCTAAAGTGTGATAATCAATTATTAACTAGAGCACTCTGAGAGCGCCCACCTTCGCCAAGCAAGACATTAGTAATGAAAAATTCAAATTGTTTCTGAAAATACGATTTATTTTGAATTAACACCAAAATTTAATCATCTCTGCCTTTTGATAATAATAATAGCTTTTGTTATTTCCTTAAAGATCTGTTCTTATTTTTTTAGTTATATTGCCAACAAATATTCTGACACACATTAGTCAAACACCCAAACAGACCAACCGACCATCGCCAAAACTTAATCATTTTTTTTTATAACATTTCTCGCATAAAAATCCATTCATAACTTTTTGAGTTACTCTGCTAGCAAGCGTAAAATGAAGCACAGAGACAAACGAATGGGCAGGTAGTCAGAAAAATTTGGTGATCTACTCTTCTCAAGATATCTACTTAACAACTCATCCAAATTTCATAAAAATCCGTTCGTATCTTTTTGAGTTATGGCATTAAGAAAAAGAGTCAGAGCAACAAATAAACGGATGAACGGATCTTCACCAAAAGTTAATCATCTGTTCCTCCAAATTTACCTTACAATCCCCGTAAATTTCGTAACGATCTGTCCATAACGTTTTCCGTTATCTTGGTGACAGACAGCCAAACCCGACGAAAACATAACCTTTTTGGCGGAAATAACTACTTCTATGCACGACAACTACGGTATTTCCTTCTCAGTGAATACCACAATATATCAAATTTTCAAACTTTGTTGGAGGTCGCCCTGAAGAGACACCATGCAACAATGTACTAAGAAAACATAAATAATCACCTCTACTCCATCATAAATTTTTATTTATTAATATTGTAGAAGTTTACTTTTATGTTTTTCGTCGTATACCAGCCGGCTGCAACCATTGTGCTAACTCTCGTAATGGTATAGGTACAATAACACGTCTTCATCTTCTGATCTTTGAATTTGTTAAAGCCATGAATGAATACCAACATATTACACAAACAGTTTCGTTTAAAATACTATAATAAACTGCTTACGTTTATGCGTGTCAAGATTGTAAATTTGCGATGTCAGATGGAGACCGATGGAAGTATTTGGGTCTTGATTGAACTGGTCATGTATTTTAAAAAATATTGCATGTTAGCGTAGGAACCGACCATGGTAAATGGAGCGCGGTGACCTCGTGTCAGACCAAATAATGTATACACCGATCCAGCCGAAGTGGGGTACTGCTAATGGTCTTACTTTTGTAAAAATGGACGTGGTGCAGTCCGACTACAGGTGCTGGGCCCAAGATGAGTGGACAATTTTGAATTATACTTTGTGGTAACTGCATCTTGGAAGAAGTAGGCAGACAGTTTTCCGTCTACAACATACAGTATTTATAAAGCTGAAAGTTACGTTTAGCCTGCTTCAGGCTCCTGCCTGCCATTGTGTTGAATCGCTCTTCAATGAATACAGGGTCTGCTTGGTCACTCAACGTCACGGATTTCAACTACAAGCCTATACCTATAAGAAATTTTCTCAAGTTTTATTACTGATAAACATTATTGATATTATTATTTTCCCAAACCAGTGCGTTGCTGCGTTCCTTGATAAACATTTAGTAGCCACCACACAACTCTTTAACGTTCTTGTATGTCTTGTATGAAGGACATAGTGTAAAAAATAATACACTCTTTCAAGAGATGAAAAAGTCTAAACAGCTAGTTCGTGACTGAATCCTGCGCCGCCTCAGAAATTAGGTTAGCCAGAAATTTTGTTAGGGACGCTCCTATAAAAATTGTGTCTTGCTCAGGATCGAGTGGAACAGCAAATCGCTAGTGCAAACGCTAAAGTAAATATAGTGACGAAATTTTCTGAAATAAACTTGTAAAAACAAATAGGGCGGCCAAGAACTTGCTGCTTTAAACTTCTTACTTTGCGTGTTGGCCTTCCGATTGATTGTCTTTGTATGTAATTTTAACATGTAGCGAGCCGTACTACACAGATTGATATTTTTAAGAACATAAATCACTGCTGTTTAGAACTGTTAATGGTATAAATAATAGAGCATTTAATGGTATACATAATTAAAAGTAGCAGAGTAATTGTGTAGCTACATAATAAATATTGTTATTATATTCATCATGTTTGTTTGACGTGGCTGTAATAACAATAGTGTTTAAATGGCTCAAGAGTATAGTAAAATAGTTAATTAATAAGCCATCACCGAGTGTAAATAAATCTTTCCTTGTATATAGTGTACAATAATGAATAACAATACTTGTACTTTGTGCAATTTAGAAAATTGCTAAAATGTTATAAACTGAGCTTAAAACAACGAGCACAGAACATGAGTTGTGTTATTTCACCTTCTTAAGATGTTTCTTTTAACCCATTTTGGGATCCATTTACTCACGGTGGAAGTCTATGAATATCTACGTACATCCGATTTCAATGCGGTAGAGACCTATTGAGTGACTTCGACCCTAGCTTATATTTACTGACTGTGACCTCAGTCTATAATCTACTGACTGTAATCTTGGTTTATGTCTACTAATTGTGACCTTGGCTTATATCTCTTAACTGTGACCTTGGCTTATAAGTATCTACCAACTGCGACCTTGGCTTATATTTATTAACTGAGACCTTGGCTTATATGTATTAACTGTTACCTTGGCTTATAAGTATCTACCAACCGTGACCTTGGCTTATATCTCTCAACTGTGACCTTGGCTTATAAGTAGATTAGATAGGCTGCAGTAGACGAACCAAGAGGCCCACTCTCAAAGAGACACCGAAACTTACGACCCGGCCCTCTGTGAGCCATTCCCATTATGTAGGATATAAAAGACTGGGGAAAAGAGAAAAGAAAAGGTCACTAACTGTGACCTTGGCTTATATCTATTAACAGTTACTGTGACCCTGGCTTATATCTGTTAACTGTGACCTTGGCTTTTATCTATGAACTGTGACCTTGGCTTATATAGAGTTAACTATGACCTTGGTTTGTAAGTATCTATCAATAGTGACCCTGGCTTATATCTATCAACAGTTACTGTGACCCTGGCTTATATCTGTTAACTGTGACCTTGGCTTTTATTTATTAACTGTGACCTTGGGTTATATATTATATCTACGTTCAGCGAACACAGATCAATAGTCCCACTCGTACCTGGAAATATCCAGGGAGGAAGCTCACCGTCTGACCATTTTTTTCGAGTTCGATACGTGCAGTAGGTGGTTCTTGAAGACATAAATATATATTAACTCTTACCATGGGCCAACAATACCATAGGCCATTGACACGTTATATCTGCTGACTTTGACTTCGTTATATCCACTGACTGTAGCATCAGAACATAATTATCTATTAACTTTTGCCTTGGAATATATGTCTATGAACTCTGACCATGGCCTAATATACGGATAATGAATTTGGGAAATATCCACGGACAAACTTTGGAATAGATTTCTTCTCTTGGAATTTGAGAAACATTTACAGACGTGTAAGCCTTAAGATACATGACACTGAGATAAGACGAACAAAAGTGTCGACACACAAAAAAAAACGTAAACATTTCGGGATTAATTTCCCCATCATTAGAACTTAATGCCAAGGATACAAAAATATCGATTTATATAACATATCATAGGGCAGTGGTTCCCACACTTTGCGATGCCTGGCACCCACGGAGAACTTCTAACAAGTTCTCGCACCCAATACAAAATTAAGTACCCATGTGATGATGGCTAGGGTTGTGACCCTCATGACTTGCATATAATCTGCAGCGGGTCTGGGTCGAAATCCCGTCAGTCACAATCCCGACACCCACAATCCCGACTGCCACAATCCCGACACACACACCCACAATCCCGACACACACACCCACAATCCCGACACACACACCCACAATCCCGACACACACACCCACAATTCCGACACACACACACCCACAATTCCGACACACACACACCACAATTCCGACACACACACACCCACAATTCCGACACACACACACCCACAATTCCGACACACACACACCCACAATTCCGACACACACACACCCACAATTCCGACACACACACACACACACAATTCCGAGACACACACACACC
>LQNS02278174.1:29558817-29569902 GCA_001587735.2 Parhyale hawaiensis | reverse complement strand
CCATTGTTCCATGTTATTTGTTTGTAAAATTGTATTTAGAGACGATCGTTCTCTTATTTTGCACTGTTCAATTTTTGTTATTGTTTGTTAGATTACTCTAATGTATTAAATATAGTTATGTTTGTCCTGATATTTCGTAGAAATATGTTAAATACATTCCTTAGGACCCCTTCAAAAGATTCATTAACCTAAAGGTTAACCTTTATTTTCAAAAAATGAAAATCGTTCTCTTATTTTGCCCGCTAGTGTAGATTAATTCAGCTTCAGTTAGGCCTTTGAGATATCTTTCTTCCCATGCTCCTCTACTTTATACTATTTTTTTTTTCTTTCCAAAGGATAATGCGTCTCTTCTTCCACTGTTTTCCCTACTTGCTGTTCCCATGCATGCTAATACTAGGCGTGAGCCTCGTGTTCTAGGCTTTTCTAGACATACGTGTCCTTTCCTTTTCGCGAAGTAACATACGATAGTTTTTAGAGCCAGTGCGTAGTGCTAAAATCACTTCTAATAACTAGAGCACTCTGAGAGCGCATACCTCTGCCAAGTGAGCCAACGGTAGCAAAAATTCAAATTGGCTCTGAAACCATAATTTTCATTTGCATAAACTCCAAAATCTAATCATTTGTGCCTATTTATATTAATAACAGCTTGTTTAATTTTTTTCAAGATCCGTTCATGACTTTTTGAGTTATACTGTTAACAAACGTTATGACAAATATGAGTCAAACATACAAACGACCCAACCGATCTACACCAAAATTTGATCATTTATGTCTTCTACCATTACTAACAACTCCTATAAATTACATAAAGATCCATTCATTAGTTTTCGAGTTATTGTGCTAACAAGCATAAAATTAAAAACGGTGACAAACGAACGAACAAACGAACCATTACCAAAATTTGGTAATCTACTCTTTGTTATATACCTAACAACTCATGCTAATTTCATCAAAATCCATTCATAACTTTTTGAGTTATGGCATCAAGAAAAATGATGCAGACAAACAAACAAACGGATGGACATATCTTCACCAAAAGTTAATCATCTGTTNCTTTGTTATATACCTAACAACTCATGCTAATTTCATCAAAATCCATTCATAACTTTTTGAGTTATGGCATCAAGAAAAATGATGCAGACAAACAAACAAACGGATGGACATATCTTCACCAAAAGTTAATCATCTGTTCCTCCTGACATACTTAACAATCAATGTAAATTTCATCCAAATCGGTTCACAACTTTTTGAGTTATCCTGGTGACAAACAGGCAGACAAATAGATAAACAGACAGACAGACAGACAAACACGACGAAAACATAACCTCCTTGGCGGAGGTAATAATTAAATTATACAGTACTTACGTTAGCTAACAACGCAATTAAAAACGATTAAGACAAAGTTCTCCTTTAAATTACAGAAACTTTCAAACTAGTGAGATTAGCTAGTAATGTGCATACGTAGGTAATACATGAATGTCGGTAATGTGGCGAGTAAAGTTATTTCTGAGTGCCAACTTTATCTAGTTGAGACTAGGTACATTGATTAGATATAAAGCTGGAAATGATAAACGAAATAAACCAGCCTGACGTACTGGTTTGTGAAGAAACCGTAAAACCTAAACACTGATCAACGAAGAGCACCCAAGCAATAAGCGAGTTTACAAAATATAAGAACAGCACAGAAATCATCGCTAGAAGCAAATAAAACGTGGATTCGCACGATTGTCAAATGAATGAGCGCACGTTTTGACACGCAAGGGACGTCAGAGAGCCTGCAAACTCGTGCATTTGCGCAAAATTTGATAGAACTTGCAGTATTTATTGCAGATCTCCGCTTGTCGACTGAACGCTCATTGACTTAAGTTCGTGGTCATTTGACCACCGGCCGTACGAATCAGTCCTTCCAGCGGAAAGGGGAGTAAAATATTACGCGCGTAGACAAAAGTTTCGTTAATTTCTAGCTAGCGTGAGGATTCTTCTTAACCATTTCCCGTATGCAATTAGTGAATTGAATAAAAGTTATTTTCCCTTCTGACCGTCTGCATCAGGAAGCAAAGAGTGTAACAGGAGCACTCAATGGGGCTATAATGAATCGTAGCCGTGACCGCATGTAGCCAATTTTCATCCCATCGACGAGTCGAAGTAGTTCATTGTGGGACCTCAGAGGCAATTCTTTGTGGCGAAGTTGTGTGCGTGAATACAACCACAAGTTGCAGAAACGACCAAATTCATGTCTACGAGACTACCAAAAACATGGTTGTCGCACGGAGACTCGTTTTTGGTTGTGTTTACGACCACAACTCGCAACTTCATTTTGAGTGCGCTTATCGGTCTTGGTTGTGACGTCACATTGTTTATTTACAANCTAAAAAGTTTTGTTTGTGGTTATAGGTTACGTTAGGCTGAAATTTACACCAAAACCGCGTGATTAAAGACTGCTATTGTTTATAGAGGGGTATAGTTATTTGTTTGTTTGCAATAAGAACTTGTCATGTTTATCGAGAGAGGGCGCTGAATACCATCTCATGTCCTTGTGACTGCTCTAGTTGCTCGTCAATGGAACCATAACTTTGCTTATGGTTGCGAATTTTTGGTTGTTCACGGAGAAACGCCTCAGGCCTTCGTAGGTTGAGTTCTTCATCCTTACCAACAAATATAAGCAGCGTTATATTCAGTACGCGAGAGAAACCACAGTAACAGTCAGTTATTGCTCGAACTTTCTGTACTTGGCGACATTTTACAGTGCTTAGTGTCTGGGTGAAGCTCAACTATAGGTCGCCAGTCAGGAGCAGAAATTTCAATGAATTAAGTTGAAAAATACGGTGATACGTTTAAATATGATCGGTGAAGAGCTTTGTAAACTGAATATGAAGTGTAAATAAGGCTTCAGTTCAAAGAAGAAGTTATATCAGGTCGCCATACCGGCCTAAATTTGCGGCTAGTGTAGTGAAAGTACACCAAGTGGGCCAAGACAAGACCCGAGGCGCGTTGCAATCAGACTGCCGGTGTCAAGCGTGTTACCCCACACTCAATGCAACTCAGTTAAGGTATCACTGGGTGACACCGACGACAACCTCAACAATCTCATAAGATTGGTAAAACCACATTTGCTCACAATGTTTTTGCTCACAAACATTGCCGTCATTGATATAGGAAAATGAAGAGAACATACCATGGCTGTATGTCGCCCTCTTGCAGGTTTTCCACATATTTATCCCAAAAACAAGAGTCAAATTAATGCTCCATAAGTAATGTTAAAGTAAGAGGTTTCCGTTCATTCCCCTGAGATTGCGTTACAATTTTCCCGTATTTTTGCTTAAAACTGTCCTACACCGGAATTTCAATGCAGCAGGCTCATAGTCTCACTGTAACACGCCTCAATCCCTACTTTCTGTTCACTATGAATGAAAACAATGAATGTTGAAGAAATGCTACAAGATTTTTCATTTATTCTCAAATTGTTAAATAGGAAGGAAAAGAATCTCTAGATGAAAATTCACCTTGCATATCATCACGAACAGTGTTTAATTTGTTTAAGCTTAATAAACCGACTCAGATAAGGGGTACACGTGGGCGCCTTAATTATTGTGCCTCTTGCATGTTGACACTATAGTTCTGCAGGAAAAACGGTTCAATTCAAAACCAAGGTAGCTTAATCAAGTTCTTGGAATTAAAATTTTTTGGCTTATATCGAAACCTGTATAAAACAAGTCCGATCTATAACGAGGACTGCTTGTTCTTTACTTGGTGGAGCAAAACAATTACATAAACACAGGAAAACTGCTAATCAATTTAGGTAGAATATTTCCCTCAATTTCACAAACTTTTTAATTGTTCCTCGTATAGATACCACAGTCTGTGTATGAACATTGTCTTCAAAATCTAATATCCAACGAGATGAACCGGGAGCGCTGTCACTTTCCTTTGGCAAATCGTTACCATCGTTTTTCCCGACTTGCCAACAGATGACAGCCGTTAATTCCACTTCGTCTGAGCATTTTAATCGTCTCCTATGGCTGACATAACAGTAGAAGTAAACAACTTTCTAACAGGCCAGCGCCCAAGTGAATAGAAGATACCATTAGACTGGCCACAGACTGTGGTCAATGCAAATGTGAATAGAAAGTATATATATATATATATATATATATATATATATATATATATATATATATATATATATATATATATATAAACAAACATATAAATACCCAATAACCCTTCGTAATAAATGTTTGATAACCGACGGCGCGGTCTTTGACTGAGACATCACAGGATGATGCAACAAAGCGTCGTAGTAGACAGAGATTGTGCAATAGTTCGGGAAGGGTAAATTGTAGAACGTGCGAGCGCTGAGTGCACAACATGTATGCAGTAGCCTGGCTTGTGTGATGTTGAGACAGACTCTGACGTCAGTGATGTCAGCTCGACACAGCATAGACGGCCCTTTTCGTAATTAAGGGATGAAAACTAGAGTCCAACTCTAGCTGCTTTTCTTTTCATTATGTTATTATTATATTGAGTAGTTTAAGTCTCCGTCTCCACACCAACGGCGATCTAACAGAGGAAGAAGCAAGGGACACATAGTGTGACGATAGATACGTGGAACCCATGCACGAGGGTGTTCCCCCACAGGATCAACGCGCATGGGAACAGCAAGTCGGGAAAGGAGAGTAAGAACAGATTGAGGAAAGATCAGTAGGAGTAAAAGATGGGAAGGAAGCAAAGTGTCGACGAAAGACAGCCGTGCCGAAGGCCTAGCTAATGGTTAAGGTAACCTACACAAACCCCCTGGGGGCGCTACTCCCCATAACATAGGATGGGCGAACCTAACTAACCTAATCCTATGGCCCATCCTATGCCCCCTGAGGGGTTTCTTTTCATTCTTCTGTCTCCTAGCGTTCCCATGCTTTAAAGAAATTTGTACTATTCCTGCAAAATTGTTTCCTAATGGGAATGCCAGGACTAGCTTGACCCATTACCGGTCGGTAGAAAAATATTTCCGTAGGAATAGCATTAAGGAAGCGTCCAAATATGGTCACTTGCCCAGTAAAGGGTTAAGAATTAAAGGCTGTATAAACTCGTGATGTACCTGACGTTCTAGCATTTCTCATCGTGTAATTTTGACTGCTGTTTGTAGTTTATTGATAAACTTTTTAACGGTAAATCAGGAATCAATTAAGATGGTGAAAATGGAACTCTGAAGTAACAACCAGCCAAGTTCCTCTCTTTAACTGATGTTATCTTTCACTTTAAGACCAATCTAACACGAGTTCCAGAGGCTTCATAGTTTTCTTTGTTGTATCTTCTGCTGCTCACACATGTTGGACATCATCAGCACTTCCGATTTTGGAAGCAGGAAAATTGTTGTTGTTACGAGATTCAGTTTCTATTGTTCCTTATTCACACAGTTTAGACTTCCTTCTTTGTCTAAATATCTCCATTTGTAAAACTGTCCCACAGGAGAAGAGTAGCAGAGCTATGTATGTTTTATAAGGTGTACAATAATGAGAGGCATTGGTTGTATTCTTCTCTCCCTGCCTTCAAGGTTTTTGGGAAAGAAACTCGTGCTGCGTGCGGAGCGCACTCTTTCACTTTGGAGGCTGTCGTATGTCGAACTAATCAGTTCAGTCGGTGCTTCGTGCCCTGGTCGGCTAAGGTTTGGAATTTGTTGCCGGCATCGGCTTTTGGTCGAATTGGCCTGCAGGCGTATAAGTCAGCTGAAGGCTTTAAGTCGGCTGAAGTCAGCTGAAATGCCTTCCTCAGAGATGAGCGTGGTGGGGGGTTTCGGGTCATTTGTTCCTTCCGTCCAATTGGCGCCTTAGTTCTTGGTGACCCGAGGCCGACTGCAACTACACTTACTCATCTGGGGCCAGTGTACCCATACTCGCAGCACAAAGCAGTGCATGTGGCTTTCCCGGGTGAGGGTGCGGTCTAAGTTGGCTTTACCTTTAATGGTTTTTTGCTGGAATTCCTTTAGCAGCGTTTTGGGCTTCCCGGTGTTGCTATATGCTTCATTTGGGTTGTATTACCTGTCCGTTGGAGCTCAAGCGTGAAGTTTTAATAATAATAATATTAATAAAAATAATCAGGATACAGAAAAAGACTCAAACAGTTGTGGGACACCGAAGGCACCAGTGTAACTTTTCTGAATAAGCCCTGTGCAGTCAAATCACCCAAATTAAGACAAAAGCCTTACTGACACACACCTGAGGAAATGACTGAGACACCTCATGACAACAACATGTTGGTAGAAGCGAATGAAGAAACAGTAGCCCAGGGTATTGGAGTCTCCTGTGTAAACAATAACAACAACGCTGAAAGAGACTTCAAAGAGCGAGGCGAAGAGAAACAGCTTCAAACCGCTGCACGGATGGAAGCTCAAGGTGCCTCTCCATATGCTGACGAACCTGCATGCCAGGTTCCAACCCGACCTGTGACCCTGCCTAGGTCCCCACCTCTGGAACCTGCTAGGCGGCCCTCCATTCCAACGGAGGAAACCCTCGACTTCGGCGCTGTCCCGTCTGAGATCGACTCTGCCGACCCCAACCGGTCGTCCTCACCTGAGCCTAGGCAATTACACAATATGAGCCAGAGCGAGTCAGATGACGATGTGACAGTTCCCGATGTGTCTGACCTGCCCACAATGTGCCCACAATATGAGCCAGAGCGAGTCAGAAGACGATGTGACAGTTCCCGATGTGTCTGACCTGCAGCGGAATGACTCGCTGGAGCCACGGGGCTTACTCCGAAACTCCAGCGTAGAATCAACGCCAGGTCACCCTAACCAAGAACTCAGTGACACCCTACTGTCGAACTACGTCCCATCTGAGATCGACTCGGACGACCCTAACCAAACGCCACCACGTGGACCTAGGCACTTACCGGCCCACGATATGAGCCTGAGCGACTCGATGGACGAAGAGACAGAACCTGACTTATCCAACCAGCAGCGGAGCGACTTGCTGGAGCAGCGGGACATACTCCGGAACTCCAGTGTAGAAACGACGCCAAAAGGTCATCCTAGCCTACGACATCTACCGGAACCGAAGATCCGAGCAGCTGCTTTCCGTGTCAACTCGGTGATTGGTAAAATACACACCAACAATATCACTGAGACAAACGCCCTCATCAAAGCTGGAGCAGACTTCGCTGTGAGGATCCTTGAGGTACAACCCCGACCGCAACGGACCCAGCGGAAAATGGATCCTCCTTGGAAGCACCGCCTCGAGATCAGGAAACATCTCAGCTGTATCTCCGAATGGCGTAGAGGAAATCTCCACCACGAGGAAATGAAGTCACTGCTCGAATCGAGGTACCGGTGCCTCGAAGTCGGCCTAACCAACTTAGAAGATACTTTAAAGCAGCGGCTATCTGCTAAAAGGAGCAAAGTTACACGCTTCGAGGCGAGAGTAGCTGGATTCCATCAGAACCAGTTATTCAACACCAACCAGAAACGCCTCTATCAAACCCTTAGAGGAGAAGAGACAAGCTCTGACTCACCCAACGCAGCAGAGAGCATCCGATTCTGGAGTGACATCTGGAGCAAAGAGGCTCGGCACAACAACGCCGCAGAATGGCTCCACGACGTCAAGGAAAAGAACGTCGCAGCAGATCCAGCTTACAAGTACCAGTCAACAGCTCAAAAAGCAACTGTACAAGACCAAGAACTGGAAAGCACCCGGACCAGATATGGTGCAAGGCTACTGGATCAAAATTTTCACATCGCTGCACTCCAGAACTGCTGCACGGCTCAACCACTGTCTGCAACGCGGAACCGTGCCCACCTGGATAACCACAGGGAAGACGGTCCTAATCCAGAAGGACAAGGCAAAGGGCACGGAGGTCAGCAATTACCTCCCTATTTCGTGCCTCCCCCTTATGGGGAAGGTGCTGACGGGCATAATCTACGAGAGAGTCTACCAACATCTAGACTCAAAGAAGCTCCTACCCGACGAACAGAAAGGATGCCGCAGGAACACCAGGGGAACGAAGGACCATTTGCTCGTCGACAAGCTCCTCACGAAAGATGCCACGAGCAAAAAGAAAAACCTAAGCATGGCTTGGGTTGATTACAAAAAAGCCTTCGACATGGTCCCTCACTCCTGGATCCTGGAAAGCCTAGAACTTTACGGCATCGCCGGCAACATCTGTAATCTGATCGCGATGACCATACCCAATTGGAAGACCCAGCTCACAAGCGCCAATAAACAGCTCGGCGAGGTGAGCATCAAGCGGGGCATTTTCCATTGCGACTCCCTATCTCCACTGCTTTGTCCTGACCATGATCCCCCTCTCCATGACCCTGAACAAGGCCGGCCAGGGCAACAACTACAGCCGTACCATGAAACTCAACCACCTGCTTTACATGGACGCTCTGAAGCTCTACGCCAAATCAAAGGACCAAGTAGAGCAGCTCCTTAATATAGTCCATCAGTACTCCCAAGACATCAAGATGCAGTTCGGTGTTAGCAAATGCGGACTCCTTAGCATCGAAAGGGGAGAGGTTGCTGCGTCCGAGGGAATCATCATCGAAGAATGTACCATCAAGGATATCGAGAAGGCAGGTTACAAGTACCTGGGTGTCATGGAGTATAACACCATCTCCACAGAACGATGATAGATTCCATTCGGAAGGAGTACCTCACCCGACTCCGGCTCAACCTGAAATCACACCTCAATGGGGCAACACCATCAAGGCCATCAACACCTGGGCCGTCCTCGTAGTCCGATATTCTGCTGGCATTATCAACAGGACCAAGAAGGACTGTACCGACATGGACATCAAAATAGGAAGCTCATGACCATCTTTCGAACACTGCACCCAAGATATTGCGTAGACAGACTTTACATTAACAGAAGAGAGGGGGCCGTGGCCTCATCAGCGTCGAAGACTGCGTCGAAGCGAAAAAACGCGCTCTCTCCCAGCACTTCAGAGAGAGCGACGACCCGTGGGCACGCTGCTTAGTCGAGACGAAGTTGCTGAAAGAGACCGAAACGGCTGATCAGTTCAAACAGCGACGACGCCTTGATCGAACTAACAAATGGAAGAGCATGAAGATGTCCGGCCAGTACCTCGAAGCTGTTCAGGACAAAATCGTACCAGTCACTTGGAACTGGCTTCTGAGGGGTGAGCTGAAACGGGAAACAGAAGGCACCATCCTGGCAGCTCAAGAGCAAGCCCTCAGAACAAAGTACATCCAAAACAAGATTGACAAGAGAAACGTCCCTAGTACCTGTAGAATTTGCAGGAGCTCGGATGAAACCATCAACCACGTGATAAACGAATGCGGAGTGCTGGCGCAAAACTAGTACAAGCGCAGGCGCGATAAAGTGGCTCGACACCTCCACTGGACCCTTCTGCGGATCCATAACTTCCCGGTCAGTGAGAGGTGGTACGAGCACGAACCCACGCCCGTGGTTGAAAACTAAGCCGTGCAAATCTACTGGGATAAGAGGATGGAAATTGATCGAGTACTTCACGCCAACCGACCGGACGTCGTCGCCAAAGACAAACAGAAGTCGGCTAAACTGATCGACATATCAATCCCCTTCGACTCCAGAATCGTGGACAAGGAAGCGGAGAAGAAGGAAAAGTACCGTGACCTTGCCATCGAACTACAGAGACTGTGGCAGATGAAGGTGGACGTCGTTAAAGTGGTCATAGGAGCTCTGGGGGCAATGTCCAAGAATCTAAAGACTGCTCTGCGAGAGCTGAAGTGCGGCCATCTCCATCCAGGAACCCTCCAGAAGAGCGCTCTGCTTGGAACAGCGCACATCATTCGCACAGTGCTCTGAGCCTTAGGTCGCGGGATGTGACTCGGCGCCAGAGTATAGAGCTGAACATCGCTCAACCGATCCAATTTGGGTCGTGAAATCCCCTCGATAATAATAATAATAATGTATTTCCAGCATATGAGAGCTCAGAATTTCAATTCTTTATTGGAGTCTATGCAAATAGAAATCTGTATCAATGATACACTTTTCTATAATTTTCAAGTGCATTTCAAAGTTTGAATTGTATATTACCTCAATATTGCCACAACACCCCCCCCCCCAAAAAAAAAAGGATTTCTGATGTATTCTTTGGCAGGACGACAGGGACGGGAGCTCATGCACTGCCGAAGTAAAACAAGCTATCCTCACCTCTTTTTACTTAACAACATAGCAGAATATGAGGTTAGTGGGTTATGTACAGCCTTCATAGCTTGAATAGGTAATGAGAGTAAACGCACATTCGCAATCGTCTTTCTGGCAGCCCGGGACCCAAGTAAAGGAACATGAGAAGATGAATTGCGAAATGTCACGAAGTTTCTGGGTTGAGACACTATGGAGTAAGAAAATTAATAATATTATTATATTCAGAAGTTTAAGTCTCCGTTTCCACAACAATGGCGATGCCACAGAGGAAGAAAGAAGGGACATATAGTGTGACGATGGACACGTGGAGCCCATGCACGAGGGTGTTCTCACACAGGAGCAACGCGAATCCAAGGGAACAGTAAGTCGTTAAAGTAGGAGTATGAGATGGGAAGGAAGCACAGTGGGCACGAAAGACAAGTCTCAAAGGCCTAGCTAATGTCTAAGGTAACTTACATGGTCCCCCTGGGGCGCTTCTCCACATGACATAAGATGGGCGAACCTAAACTAACGTAATCTATAGCGTATGGCCCATCCTATCCCTCCTGAGCGGTAAAATTCATAAATTATCACCCGCGGGAGAAGCGAAGAGCGGTAATAAAATCTAAGAAAATATGTATACATATATTTGTTTGGTTAAAAATAACACCAGATGTATGGATAATACTACATTTATTAAGCTGTTCCAGTTGATGGATCATGTTGACAGCGGCTTGATCTCCAGTGAAGTGGTGCGACCCGTTTCGATCATATCACGTGGTCATCTTCAGGCAGCTGACAGTTGACGTGCTTAGCAGATACGGGGAGCTGGAAGAGACAGATTCGGTGAGGAGTGAAGAGAGGAGAAAATTAGACGATAGTGGGAGAGATGTTAGTAGGTAGAGAGGAAAATGGAAGAAAGGTGAAAACAGAAAAATAGGAAGAGAATGAATGACCGGTCAG
>LQNS02278174.1:29518297-29530446 GCA_001587735.2 Parhyale hawaiensis | reverse complement strand
GTTATAGCGATTCAATGAACTGCCCGTAGAGCTCTGTTTCACCGAGGTTTTATCACTGATAAGATTGTCATTGTCGGAAGGGCGTATATTTTGCTAGATGGTTGTGATTGTGCTCTAGTGCGTGGTCTATATACTACTTATATGAATTACCACGATAATAATTTCAACTGACTATTAGAAATTTATAATTGACTTCCAAGTGCAATCGCTATGTAATATAGTTTTGATGCATAATGTTGACTTAGTACTATGGAAAATTATGGGTTGAATCTGTTGCATTTTACTGGCTGTATTAAGGTTTTTTACAAAAGTGTTCATTTCTGACAGAGTGTTACAAAAATTTGGTTTAATATTTTTGGGTTTTCTTTTCAGATTCTTAAAGCAGAGGTCTTCAGCATTAATTTGGTATATATAAAAGCTACTTTTGGTGAATTTTCAAATTTTAGCCTCAGGTTAACATCAGCGTGGAATGACCCGGCAGCTATTCAATCAGCAGTAGATAAGTCGCTTAGCGTATTCTTTTCCATATTTTACTAGATTAATTTTTTTCACTATAGATGTTTACATTGCTACAGTCACGCTCTGATAAAGTTGGACTGCGTTTGTCCTAATTGTGCAAGTTGATATTTCTGTGATTAAGTAAAAACTTAAGAAAAATGCAGTATATTTGAAACAAATATATGTTTCGACAACGAGATTGCCCTTAGTCTAATGAAGTATTTTCGCCAATATCTGGAGATTAGTAGTCAACGATTTGGCAACATTATATTTTATCCGACAGCCATGTAGTAGCCGTCTGCGTGGCTTCATTATGAATGTTGATGTTCTTGAGTAAGCTCATTCAAAAAGATCCTCCTTCCATGCATGCTTGGCTCAGGAATAACCACCCTAGAAATAACTAAAAATACTATTCGTGATCATTTAAGGATTTTGTGCAAGTAGTAAGACGGGCAGGAAAGCATCAAAGCGAAATCACTAATTTGAGGAAGATATCTAAACGAAATGCTCGCAAACTGAAGATTTAGATGGCAAAGACACCCAATGGAACGAGTAAGGCTGTTTGCGATGCAACCCCGCGGTGCAAGCCAAGATGACACTTCTCCAAGTACTGAAAGCTTTGAAACGAGCTCCATTAAACGAACAGCACGAAACTAAAAGGATAGAATGGACACACAGGTATCTGAGGACTGATTTTAAAAATGTACTCGTGCCACCCTTAATGTGCTAGATGGTTGGTCATCTGGCTAGCTACAGAATGAACATCAGCCCAGATTTTGGATGAGTGGTCACCAAGGTGCAGGAGACGTAATGTTTTGCCCTGGAATCAAAAGCCGTGTTATCATTGGGCCATGCAAGGCAAATCTTAGGGAAAAGCTTAATTCAGATGCCTGCTATGAGCTTCTTGCCAATTGCCCTGTGCTTTGGTTGCTGAAACAGCCTTTATCTTCGCAAAATTTCAACATGACATATGCCCCACGCACACATCTCGGTGCAAATCTAAATGGCTAAGGATGCTAAACCCTTCGTAAACAACGGGTGTCGTGTTTCTGTATAATGGGATGAAATTCCATTCTTTTGAAATAAATACTATTCCAAAATGTAACTGTATTCTATATGAAGCTCATGGCCTTTCCGTGCTGGTAAAAGAATAAGTTTCAGTTATTCTTTTATTTTATAAGCCTATACATATTGATGTTGTACGTATGCATAATCATGGTGAGTGGTGATGACATATAACAATTGAAACTAGTGCACTCTGATAGCGCGTAGGTCCGCCAAGCAAGGCTACATTAATAAAAAATTCCAATTGGTCACGAAACTAGGATTTAGTTTTTAGCGTCATCAAAATTCGATCACTTGTGCCTCTTGACCGCGGCCTGCCAGATCTAAGTTGGTTTTTCGACGGTTTGCGATCTTTTAAAACTTTTGATGAACTGCCCGATGGTGGTAAACTGTATTTGAGTTTCTGTGATACTTGCCTATAACTTTTCCCGGATTACCATTCTTTCTATAACAATCTCTGAACAGAATTTGTAAGCTCCTTGCTTTTCGCCATGGTTACAGCCTTCTTCTACGCTGTCGCATAAAATAATGACCCCAAAGCTGTTCATGGACTATAGTAAACTTCCAACGTAAAATCTAGAAGGTTCTGGAACGTTCTTGAACAGTCAAATCAACTTTAACATTAAAGAATCGTTTTGTACGAATACGTTTTTCAATCACAGATACGTGAGACATCACATAATTTATAAAATTCATTATATTCTTTTAGTTTTGTTGACATAAATCAATTAGTAACACCCAAATACAAATACTGTATCAATATATTTATCCTTGGTTTGCTAGATTTTTATTTAAAGAATTTCACGGTGTACGAATATTTATTTCCTCCCCTGTATTTATAATTCATTATTACTTTTCTTCCAGAAAAACTGTGCAGACAGACAAAGTTCTGAATGCCAAAATCTCAACTAGCATTAAGTTTTGAAAAATTATGTTTTCATTTGCAAGTGAGTCCTTTGTTATTTGCACCATTTGGAACTGAAATTACCAAGTACATATATAAACTATAAATAACTAACACTATGGAAAACTCTTCTTGAACTATCTAGGCACTTACAGTCAATGGTGTGCATATGGATTAAGCCGAAAACAGCATTTGTTTGGTATCAAGATAAGTACTCTTAGTAAACATTATTACTTCCCGTGTACAACTACCTTCTAGGACAATTACCCCCTCTTTCAATATATCCCCAGCTCCTCACTTCCAGCTGAAGCTTACTTTACAATCGTGTTATGTCTTTAGTAATATTCAATCGGGCCACTACTTTACCCTTACGATGCGTACTGCACTCAATGAGACAAACATCTGCTCTCTCTAAAGTGACGTTGACAGTAAGCCAAGTCACCACTATGTATGACTTGTTATAATGTAGCCCGCTTTAAACCATATTATTATTGTCGGTACTCCGTACATGTTATTGTTTAAAACAATCCAGGTCACCGTGACATTTTACTTTTATTTAAAATATAGCTACACGCATTTTAATATCTATGCCCAACGAAAGTAGTAATTATTGAGGTTATCGATCACCATCATCTGTTCTTATACCGTGCCCATTTATACACAAGCTGAGTGTCCTACACTCGATTGGACTGCACGGTAACGACAGGCATTTTTCTGGAAGTTAAAGGTCTCTACGCGCTACGAGCGTCTCCTATTAATCTAACGTTCCGGACTTTTTAACGGAAGCAGATATTAACAAGGTTCGTCGATTGCTCGTTAAACAACTGGGTCGAAATTTTTCAATTAACAAGAACATTTGCTGAACCAGGATAGAAAAAGCTTGGGTAATTCAGCAGAGGGCTATGTAAAAAATCCAAGAGCTTCCGTTCTTTTAGAAGCAATTGCTTGGTACGTGAGCAGGCGAAGAGAATTAGATGAGATCTTAAGGCAAAGGTTCGAAAGAAAAGGCAGATTAGTGATAAAAGTCGGTCATGCGGGCTTGCTCTGGTGTCGCTAGAAAAAGAATATGGCAAAATTGGAGCAAAATGAGATTTCTTTAGCGATCGTCCTTCCTGTATATTGAAACCATAATGCGTTACTGTGCAAATTACTTGCATTAAAAACGGGACACGAATTTTTACTGCAACGGTTGTGACGATGTTGTATGTGTAGCAGTTATACTCAAAGCTTCACTGTTGCTGTCTATGTGACTAATAACTAGAGCCCGGATTTATTGCGCTTAAAATATTGCAGTTATAGCTCCTAAAAATTGCACTTATTGCACCTAAACATTGCACTTTTTTGCACCTAAGCAATAGGAGTGGAAGAAATAGGAAACAAAAGGCAAATGCAGCAAAATATTACAAGGACGAAAAAAAGACTGATAGCAAACGGGAATAGCATGTCAGTGGATTAACGGACACCTATTTCAGTTCCAAATACTAACTAGAGCACTCTGAGAGCGCATACCTCCGCCAAGTGAAGCAACGGTAGCAAAAAATTAAAATTTGCTCAGAAACCATAATTTTCTTTGTATAAACTCCAAAATCTAATCATTTGTGCCTTTTCATATTATTAACAGCTTGTCCAATTTTCTTGAAGATCCGTTCATAACTTTTTGNATTTCCAGAGATGCGCGATGCTCGCAGAGGATAATTAGATTGCAAGGCCTGAAAAATTGCCTTCGTCTATAATTGTTCCAAGCAGCTAACGAGCAATTTGTTGACCCTCGAAATTTTTCAATTAACAAGAAAATTTGCTGAACCAGGATTGAAAAAGCCCGGGGAATTCAGCAGAGGGCAACGTAAAAAAATCTAGGAGTTTCCGTTCTTTTAGGAGCAATTGCTTGGTACGTAAGCAGGCAAAGAAAATTGGATGAGATCTTAGGGCAAAGATGCGAAAGCAAAGGCAGACTGGTAATAGAAGTGGGTTATGTGTGCTCGCTCTGGTGTCGCTAGAGGAAGAACATGGCGAAAGTGAAGCAACATGAGATTTTTTAGCGATCGTCCTTCCTGTCTCGTAAAACCACAATGTATCGCTGTGCAAGTTACTTGCATTAAAAACGTGACACGAATTTTTACTGCAACGGTGTTGTATGTGTAGCAGTCATATTCAAAGCTTCACTGTGCGGTCCTATGCATAAAAATATATAGGCCAACGGTAACGCAAAACGCCGTTATTAATCTGCAGTTATTTCACTGGTGCCTGCTCAACCTGCACTCCACAAATACACGGGAAAAGTGCAGTTATTTGCCAAAGGCTGAAAGCCGAATGCATAATTTTACGTTGGGCACAATCGTATTTTCGTTATTTCACGCTTCAATACCTTGAAGAAATTAAGCTGGAAGAAAATTAATGCCAAGTTTTATGTGACTGCCTCGATCGCGTTTCTTTATTATCGTTAGCTTTGATATTAGTGTCCTAATGTTTCAATCCCTCCTGTGAAAACATTTGTCTGTGTGTATAGTGATTCAACCCTCCGGAAACAGATGTTCAAGAAAAGCATCTAAGATATCGTATATGATGTACGAATACAAAAGAGGCACTGCAGATGCACAAGCTTGAAGAAATATTCGTGTTGACTTCGGAAATAACGTTTTAAATGTTCAAAAATGCCAGTGGCGGTTTCAAGGTTCCTCCATGTTCAGGAAGGTCAAAGGATAGTTCATTAGAACTAATAAGGGACCAGAAAATTTTGCTATGAAGTATTTTTTTCTTATCTTACTCAGCAAACGTATGTTCTCATTGTTTTTACTTGTACCAACAGATTTCCAATAAATATTATTATTATTAGACACATAGACCACTACAGTACTTGATTCTTAGGTCTGACGCTGGCGGCCAGAAGTCGGCAACGGCAAAATAAAATTTTCTCAAGAGCTATTCATTTCGCCCTATCTAATACTGAAGAAAAAAATTTCATGGTACCCGACATTTTTCTTGTGGAGAAGGTATCTTGGATACGGCGGGGACGCACTTGGGCGCTTGACTGCATGACCGTGTCTGGACATGTTCATAATAGCTCTTGAGAAATTCCCATTTTTCCCATTTTGGCCGGCAGCGTCAGAGGCCACTTGGATCTAGGAGTCAAGTACTGTTTCGGTCTATGATTAGTCAATTGATGAAGAAACAAATTTCTGAAGATAGTGAAGGGACCAACCCAAACTTCAACTATTCATTATACTATAAGGCAGCCTCCCAAAATACAAGATTTAGCGCTCTATATTTTTAGGCGTTGCATTCTTCATAAAGCGTAAAGACAAGAGCGCAAACTAACTATATTATCTTCTCAATTTTAGTAATCAATCTGATCGTTTAAACCCGTCAGCATGTAATGGAGTTATTTGCCCGATAAATGTCACTATTTGACAATGAATAACAAGTATGAAGAATACTGCTTTTTAAGATACACTCATGCAAGCTTCTCTCGATGTTATATTAAGGTTTTTCAGAAGATAAGAGAAACAATGAAATATGCAGTAATTAAGTACGTCTAGGCAATATGAGGAACCCACGCACTGACGGTTACCGCGTATTGTGTGTTTTGAGAGCAAATAAGGAAAGAAGAGGAAACACGGGGTAAAGACAGGCAGTAGAGAATAAGAAGTGCGTCAAAGTATAGTGGGCTCGGAAAAACAACATAGGTCGACCTAACGACGGCTGGAGAAACCAGGTGAGTCCTCTTGAAAAAGCCACTCTCCATAACATAAGACAGGTAGGAAATATGTTCGTTTAAGTATTCCTGTACATGACGGTGAACATAGAGCTCCCTATACACGTCGGTGACAAAAAAAAAAAAGAAACGATAAGAGACATGCAGTATTCTAAAGACGAATGGAGAAACTAAGCAAGGTAAACTGTGTAAGGGAAGACGAAAGCAGAGCGAAAAGAAAGAAGAAACAAAGAACGTAAGATGGAAAAAATGGAAGCAAAACTGGCCCGCAAAACAAAAAAAAAAAACACAAAGGCTTAACTATATCTTAGGCGTTCCTTGGGCCTCCTCGGACGAATGTATGTTGGACAGACAAACTTAGCAAGGTACCTAACGTAACTCTACAGGCTTTCGTCTTATGACGGGAAACTTGAACAAAATTTAAACCTTTGCCTTCAACATCAAACCTGAATTTTCACTGCGAGTTGAACTATTGAAAGAGGACCCTGACTCCATGAGACCCACTTCGCCTGCATAGGCTTATTAACTTTGGCATCAGTAATTCCGACGTAAAGGTTTTAAACTTGTGCCTAGTGACACGATCCACCACATCGGGAGCTCGCTGGCAGTGTTCTGTTGCAGATAATAACAATCATGCGAGACGGCGACTAATGAGCTACTTCCTCCAGTCAAGAGTTTGGATCATGTTTACAACGCTCGTCTTCATTAATAAAACGCTGAAGATCAGCAGCCGTGAGGAGTCTCATCGCTCTGAGCTGAGGGGAGGAAAGAGGCAGATCTTGGAAACATTCATCAGCATATTATGGACTGAAGAAAACATCAGTAAAACTTAACTCTATAATGACTGGCTGCAAGGCAGCAGAGCTGGAAGCATACAGTACAGCGTCATCTGGAGTAGGTATTATCATCTCCGGTAATAATTCGTGTCACGTCTTTCCTGTCACAAATTATGCATAGTAAAAGTCGCCATTATATAAGCTCTGTGTGTCTGCTTATATACGTATGTATATACGCATGTATATCAGGTGTCATTGCTTATTATCTTGTAGAATAAAAGTGATAGGCACGGGGAATATGGAGTAGTTTGAATAGCTTCTGCCCAGTATGAGCAGTTGTTATTTTCTTTCGAAGGCTATGAAAGCATGGCAGCGTTCCAGTTTTTTTAGTTCATCCTCGAGAAGAACGATATGCCGAATGTCATGCTTCTCGCTGCAGAATCAGCTGTATAAGCTTGAACAATAAAAAGGGATCATCGCAATTTCTATCGGCGTCATTTTCGATGGTCCTGTTAACTGCAGGAATAAGCAAAATGAGCAACTGATGATATGCGCGCTACAGACATATGGAAACTGACGATTATATTCCCAATGGAAAAAGAAGATTACTCCATTTATGTCTGATCGAGAAGTCCGATTACGAGGAAACACGAAAAGTTCATTGCCAACTTAACAAAACGCTCACGATCTTCATCCTCAACTTTGATTGCACCACGTGTAGACAAAAAAAAAACGGAAAATGGTACTGCTGTGCTCATACAGAAATGGCCGGACTTGGCTTTTTCGACGTAACAGTTCATATCGGAAATCAAGGAGACGCTGCGAGGCAGTGACCCAAGCAGCATCGCAACCGCGTGCGCGGAGAATGAAAATGTGTCGACAGATTTTTTGTCGTAATTTCCGACGACTGGACATACAAGTGAGACAATAACTAGGGTAGTGCATACACTGCATGTACGATTATTCGCCTAATCACTGGGCGAATTCATCAGAAGCGCCTCCAGAACTTATAATTTTATAATATGAGAAGCATGAATTAAATGGTCTACAGGGTAGCGAAGAAATAGCAACACCGTGGCAATGAAACAGCGCCATTGAGTGAATTCAGTTATGATGGCATTCTCTATCGTTAAAGATCAATGTTTTGCTGCAATACCTACTGTATGTCGTGGAAGCAGTAAAGGGATACAACGGTGCGTACTGAGAAATTCGTATTTAAACCAGTACGTTGATCTCTACTTTCTCTTACGCTCGTGCCCCCATGGCCAACAGCTGGAAACCCACGTAACTCCGTCTTGTCAGCAGCTTTATTTATATTTTATTTTCTGTGAAAGGGAGGGAAGGAAACGTATAATGAGTTGAAATCTGTCTTTGCCTCCATCACTTTCAGCATGGCTCCGCGACTCCAGTGCCAAGGCTCATCAACTCCTCTGTCAAAGCTCGAGCATCCTTTGCCAGAGTTCCGCGATCCTCTGCCAAAGCTCCGCGATCCTCTGCCAAAGCTCCGCGATCCTCTGCCAAAGCTCCGCGATCCTCTGCCAAAGCTCCGCGATCCTCTGCCAAAGCTCCGCGATCATCTATCATACCTCCGCGATCCTCTGCCAAACCTCCGCGATCCTCTGCTAGAGCTCCCTGATCCTCTGCCAAGGCTCCGCGATCCCTCTGCCGAGGCTCTCTGAGCCCTCTGCCAAGTCTCCACGACCCCTTTGCTAAGTCTCCGCGAGCCTTCCGCCAAGACTCTGCGATCCCTCTGCTAAGGCTACGCGATTCCTCTTGCTAAAGCTCTGCGAACCTTCTGCCAAGGCTCCGCGAACCCTCTGCCAAGATCTCAGCAATCCACCTGTCAAGGCACTGCTAACTTCCTGCTAAGGCTCCGAGACCCCTTACCAAGGATTCACGACCTATTCGCTCCTCACTGTCAAAGCACCGTGACCTCCTGGGCAGAGCTCCTCAACCTGCCCCAATCCCTCTCTACCAAGCCTTCACAACCCTCTTGCCAAAGTTCTGCAATCCCTAGTGAGGCTCCATGACCCTCCTCCCTGCAAAAGACCCATGACTCCTCTTCCAAGGCTCTACGTCCTCCTCCACTTACAGTGGCTTCGCGATCCCCTTGCCTAGGCTCCACGACTTGCGGAACGAGTAGCGTCTCAGATGGTGTAGACAGCCTAAGAGCCCAAGTACTAAGATGTGGTAGTACAGATTGGTTAGTAGGGCAGCAAAACTGGTCGCATAGCGCCAGATTTTTTTAATGATTATTTCTTTCGGCTTTTCTGCCAGAAGGTTTGAAAAATGAGCCTAATGTGAATTCAGATGAGTTTCAATGGTTTCAAAATGGCCAGCGAGCTACTGCTTTCAGGAAAATAAGGCGCAAAGTAACTCCAACCCTATACGGAACGACTGTTCGGTCAGTCGCTCGGCATGGGGCAAAAAGAAGAAAAGAAGGCAGAAGGAGAAACCCCTCCCGTGAGGAGGATTCTTTCCGTGGCCCCACATGGTAGCAGATAGGAGTCCCATGGGATGAGTCGTTTACCACCATTTGGCGTTTTGCCTCAACGAATAGAAGGGCACGAAATAGAATCTACCTAACTCGACAAACTTACCTCGCCACCAGGAACTGCGGCCAGCTGCAACATCAAGGAAAAGGGACTCTGGGCAGCCCCTGGGTGAGTGATGCCCGTACATGCATATTCTGACAGGGACAGGACCAGACGGAATATACCCCTGAGGGCTTGCATGATGTAGCTAAGTACTGTAAAGTCCAATGCAGATAAGAAGCAAAAATTGCCGAAAGTGGCTTTCGCCAACACGTGTTCCACCAGACCAAGGCCACCTAGAGAAAAAGGCCTCTCACAGCCATCTGTGACGTCATCGAATGTCGGGCATTGCGTGCGCCCGACATAGTTTGAAGTGCGGTTGTGGTCAGGTTGTTACAGTTCCGCTTATATTCTCGTATTCTGTATAAATTTGTGTTGTAAAAGAATTTTTGTACGATGGGGAAAATCTATGTTTTCAATTGCTGGGGTTATTACAGAATCGGACCGAAAGTATACATTATTGGTTTTGCTAGCGATAGTAATGGGAAGCTGCGATAAAAATGGCTGTATCCATCGAAAGGGACAACTTCACGCCAACCGGAAACGGTGCAGTAAGTTTAATCGCTATTGCACTGCTTAGTGCTTTCTATTTGTCATCTGTAATTTAACAGCGATGATATAGGTATTTCACTTTTGTGAACCTGCCAGTAAGAAGTTATTACCAGATATAGTGCTACCTGTTTGATTAAGATAATAAGATTGCAGCCTATAGGGGCTAGAGCTGCAGAGCAATCTTGCTACTAATGTGAAAGAATGTTGCTGCACCTGAGTTCCTTCATATGACTTAACTACCCAACTGGGACCACTGATAGCCTGCTGTATTAGGTAACTTTATTTTGGATAGCTTTGTTTATCTCCATTCTATTTCTAAAACCTGATACAAAGTATTGTTCTCCTGCTTGCTGAAATTTTTGTGTAGAAACTCCCAATTTTGGTTCAGAGAAGGCTTGTTCAATAGACTAAACATCCGTATTCCACTGAAAATGTCATTGCAAATAACCAAAATACAAAAGCCCCAATGTAAACATTGACCCTATTTTGCGTATATTAAATATAATGTTCAGAAGCTTAAGGGAGAAAACGCAAATGTGCCCTTAGACGATTACTAACCCGCTGAGATGTACATACCCTTTTTAGTGGAATACCTGCGGCAACGCAGAGCCTTAGGCTTCACATACGACACCATAAAAAAACTTACTGCAATTACTGATATAATAAAAAGTTGAAACCTCTGTATTTCACACCATGTGTGGAAGTGACTGCAATTGTTGGAAGTTTATTTCTGGAATTATTACAATAAGATATTGCTGCTTCTAGAGTAGAAAGCATTATTATATGAACATTCCTGTTGCCACGGTGACATGCTTTTGCTTGCACTTTATTTAAAACTCTAGCTTTTCATTAGTCAAGTCACTTGCTGTTTACAAAATTTATTATTTCCACTTTTGGCATCATTTCATTATTATTCATCTATTCATTTTGCCATTTTGCGGACCGGAACTAATGTGGCCGCGTAGTCAGAACCCTTACCCATTCTATTTCTGGCTGTCACCGACCCAGGTAAATATGAGTGCAGTACGACAAAATGCAAAACTCATCAAATAGGAGTGGTCATATCAATTTGAAATCATAGAAAGTTTTTACATAACACAGTCCTGCAGTCAGATCATAACTTTGATTTTCTTTAATCGATTGCAGGAAAGCTCCAACGGACGCAAGTCCTGTTCCTAACCTTCAATTCATGCGGTCTCCTATTGGAAGTGTTGCCCCGACCAATTGACAATCTGAAGGAATATTGTCCGCTTCAATGTCCGTTCTCATGATATGCTGTTTGGAATGGGTCCGGCAATATTAGGAGTTACCTCGACACCAACAATAAACTAGATTGCGCATGGTTCTCTATTTCGGTCTCCGTTTTGGCTTGCAATTCTGTATACCCATTATAGGCCTAGTCTTGTAAATTTAGAATAATAAATAAACTTCAGTTTACTATTCATTAGTTATTCCTTGTCCATAGATAGAAATATGCTGCTGACACGGCCCACAGCACTGTATTACAAGTTGGTGCAATTCATGGTAAATGATGTGCAATCTATCCAAGGGCTAAAGATGGGCTACAGCTAGGTTTGCCCATCTGTTTTTCTCTTCCACTTCTTTCCTCACTTGCTGTTGGCTTGCGGGTCGATTCACCCTCCTGCATGAATACCAAGTGTCTATCAACATACTGCATAGCCCTCACTTTTTCCTCTCGTGAAGCACAATAGGTTTGCTGGATACTCAAACAACTTTCAGTTTAGATTTTAATTGTTATCTCTCTCTGCCCAACTTACCTCTAGGTATGTTAAAATCAGGCTCTCTATAAAATATATAAAAATTTTACTGTCACTTTATTTAGATAGCCTTTCTTTATTTTTATTGCAAGCTCCCCCTCAGGGGCCATTGAATGGGCTATATCCCAGTCGGAAATTATGGTTGTGATTATAGTAGAACAACTATGATTATGGTCGAGACTTTGGTTGTTTATGATCGATATATCTTCCATATTCAACCATTTATGGGGTGCAGTATGGTAGAGATATGTCACAACCTTCGACCATAAT
>LQNS02278174.1:29494153-29511957 GCA_001587735.2 Parhyale hawaiensis | reverse complement strand
TATTGTAGTTACTTATTTGGCCTGCCTAATATTCGCATGTGATATCAAGACATTACTGACATATGAAGCCATGTGTTCCACAAGTGAGCAAATCACTTTAAAGGGCACGTTCTCTATGGTAAGAATATATTCTACTCTGTAGTTTGATATTTTTGATATGTGCGTATTAATTCTACTGTGTTTTGTACGTGAGCATGATTGTATGAGAACAAATAAAGGTGTAAAGGTGTAAACATAATCGTAAGCTGTGAGGTGCAATTATCCGGTTGCCTATGCACAGCAGGGTTGGCAAAAATCATATTTTTTGGTTTAATCCAAAAGCTATGGTTTTTGTGGTTGTTTTTTTTTCTAGTTCCAGGAACTTTGTTAAACATTTAAAGGGTTTTTGTTTGGTAAACATATAGTTAGCTAATCATCAACAATCTTAGTCGCTTCATTTCAACTTCCTATAGTAGAAAAATGACTTAAGAAAAAGGGGTAAAGAAAAAGCAATTAGTAGAGTACCTGCATATGCTATCGCTATACATTTAATATCCAAACTGCAGAGAAGCTATGATTTATCATCATTGCTACGTAAAATCCTTTGAAAAACTTGGAAACACGTCAAATTACAACTACAACTTGGCAGAACTAGCTACTAGCTAATTAAAAACAGAGTAATGAAGTGAAGAAAGTGAAATAGCTATAAAATCCTTTGAAAACACTCGAACACTTCAAAATAAAAAGAAAACTCGATAGAAATGGCTAGCTTCTAGGTAATTAAACGCAGAGTATTGAACTGAAGGAAATGAAATGGCTATATGCCTACATCCTTCCCATGAGCTCACTAGCCATCTAATAGCAACTTTAACTACTGCTTCTAATTTTCAGTAGCTGCAGGCATACCAGAATATAATTAGAAATGCATCTCTGAAATGAAACAACTCAAAATTCAATAGGTTATAGGTTTTTAATAAACATAAGCAATAGTTGTCCCTAACTGTCCTAACAGTCAACCGGATTCCTAAATAGAAACACATTAACTCATCCTTTTTTGATGTGTAACTGAAATTTAATAATTTCTAGAAGTAAAACTGTTTATTTTGCAATATTTATGAATAAAAAACAAACAAATCGAATTAAACCAAATAAGCTATGTTTTTTTCGTTGGTTTAAACTATGCTTTTTCTTTATATGGTTTAAACCAGCCAACGCTGATGCGCAGGAAAATTATAAAAAAATCAACGCAGCCAAACTGCATCGGACAAAAATCAAAAGTTGCTCGTGCACCATCGCCAGTACATTATAGTCTTGAGTTTGATACTCGATGTATTTTGCTACCAGTTGAGTTCTGTATAAATACTGAGCTTTGCAAGGAATTTATAGTATTAATTGAATGCAGGTAAAGAACACACAACCTAAATACCTCCTCCTCTGAGACCAGAGGGCAAGCGGTACTTGAGCAAACGTAACCTCTGAAACTTCAAGCAAGTTTTGAAGTAAATACAGGGAAATGATGCCAGTTGAGAGAAAAGGATCAGTAGGCGACTCAAAGTTTAGAAACGAGAAACTATTACAACCTGAAAAATACTGCTTTCCTCACGAACGCAGTCCATCACGACACGATTATGCAGAAAGAACGAACATCAACGCCAGCAGAAATGTACGACAATACAGTAATCGTAAGAACACTTATTTTGCTGCATGGTTCTAGAGAGGATGTAACGATCAGTGGTACTTACCTTGCTGCCAAATATGAGGGCTAAAAGCAGGGTGATTGTGAGTTGAGTGTGGCAGAAATAGATGATGAACAGAAGGTCAGGATTTGCTGGGCTTCTCAGAAACAACCTGAAGATGACAGGACAAGATAACACAAAGATTAGATATGCAGTTTAGGCAATGAGGATTTCATTGTCTTTTCGACGGTAACATGACCAACTGACATAGAGGAACACTCTGACAGTGCATACCTCTACCAAGCATGTGCAGTGTCGACAAAAAGTTCAAATTGGCCTTGCAACACGATTTCCTTTTATCAGAATTGAAATTTGGTCTTGATGCCTCTTGAAATCAATAACACTTATTGAAATTTTCTTGATAGTCAGACTGAAACTTCTTGAATAATGTTTAGACGAGCACTAAGACAAATGTATAGAAAAACACACTAACGGATGAACCAACCATCACCAAAGTTAAGTTTTTCGTTATTTATGCATTTTAACATTTCTAAAAATTCATGCAAATGTTGTGAACATCTGTTCATACCTTTTTGAGTTATAGTTTCAGAAACACACTAAGACAAATGTATATAATCAAACACACAAACGGATCAACGGATCTGCACCAAAAGTTAATTACCTGTTCTTCCTAACATTCCGAACTATCCTTGTAAGTTTCATACAGATCAGCCCATACTTTTTGAGTTACCTATCTTGGTGACAGACATAGAGACAGACTAACCGAAATAAACAAATCATCCTTGTCGGAGGTAATTAGAATGTGACAATGCTAGTTTTAGGCATTCAAAAATCAAGAAATGGTCATACTCGAGGCTCATAATTTGAGAATTGATAGTCGTGTGATGGGTGACCTAATCCTAACAGTAGTAGTACATATGAATATAAAAAAAAAGAGTATTCGGTGTTCTTTACTTAGGTTCGAATCTCTCACAAGCCTCCAATATATGTATATAGCTGTAAAAATATATAAGTCTGTGAACTTCCTTTCTAGATAAATCCAGGTGCGAATGGAACTAATTATATGTGACATAAGGGTAATAATAACCATTTAGTGATGACTTTGAGCTTCCCTATGAAGCGGTATGTGACAAGTTAAATTCTCGCTGCAGAACTTCCATCACCTATTTATGCTCTCTACCCTGGCCAAGCGATCGTGGTGCGGGTTGCGCTATCGTCGTTCGCGACGATTTGTTTGCATGTTTGTGTACGCAGTGAGCGGCGTACAAGTTAGTGCGCCGCGCTGCTCCCAGTATCGCTGATTAAGTTAGGTTAGGTTGGGTTAGGTGAGGTTAAGTAACGTTAGGTAAGGTTAGGTTACGTTAGAAGGTGAGGTAAGAAGGTTAGGTTAGGGTTAGTTACTCGAACAAGAAATTAACGTGCCGGGTACACCCCCCAAATTTTGGGTCAAGTCGGGTTAGAAACGTCTGGTCGAAATTGCTTAGATCCAAAAAGTTGGGTACTGTATTTAGAAAAAAGTTCAAACCGTCGGGCAAGGTTAGGTAGGCAAGGCTTTTTTTTAGAAAACGAAAAGCTTACTTGAACGCAAAAATCGTCGTGAACGACGATAGTGCGGCCGGGTTCTATTCTCTCACGAGCCCTAAATCATCAATACTAAGAATAACCATTGTGTGTTCATATATTTATGCTTGTTTATTTTTTATTGATTTATTTATAGGTTTCGTGTCACGCTCTTAACGAAAAATTAGCTCTGGCCTTCCTGGTTTCATCAGTGAATTCATCTGCTTGAAGAATTTGGTCATTCTGCCAAGCTTCATAGAACACAATAGGCAGAAAATTTTCCAGGTTACAGATGATGGCACTCGAACAGTATGTCTGATACCGGAGTTTCTTTGACAACGTTGGAATCCACTCGATGTAGATGCATACAGCTTCTCTATACAATCTCTTCCATCGAATTGCGTTCTCTCATATGAGATTTCCATCATTCACACTTTAGATGATACTCTTATTTTGTTAATTATCGAGGCAACTGGTAAGATATTCTTGAGCGGTCAGCAGGCGCGTAAAGACCACGATGATTTCTCGGCAGCAAATTATTTCTCCACATTTTGTGTTCTACTTTCAACAAAGCAAGTTAATTTTTGAGGAAATATTTTCAGAGTCCGAGTTATATGCCATTCTCGAGTATCTTGGATACAGAATTCCGTATTTATTAGAAGCAATATTGACTGCGTGCAAAAACATCGATTTTTTGCGTATCACCAAAAGAAAGCTTGGTTTAGTGCAGCCTAGCTCGCTTATCTGTATGGTTCCCTAATGCAAGTTGGCAGTTGCGCAGCGTCCTACGCAAGGAATTAACTTACTTAGGAAGTTAATTAGAGCCTTATTTGTATAGAAGGGAGCTCAACCGTCTACCCTAAATAGTTGATAACCTGAGAAATCATAAAGTGCATGTCCCGACAACACGCGGCACAACCAAGGAGATTCTACATAGTGCGTTACTTTTGATTATGCAAATACAATTTTTTTACTTATTTTTCAAGATAAGGGTCAAACATATAAAATGTGAATAGTAAGTTAGTGCACAGGTATGTTGTGACTATAAAAACAACTGGAGAAAAAGAAAACTGTTCAATTTCCCACGTTTTGGCAACATTTGCTTATCGCACGGGGTTTTGCTGTTACCCCAGGTTATGCAACATCACTCTCTAGTCAACGAGGGCAAGAAATGCGGTTTAAAAAATCAAGAAAAGATCAGAGTGACCTCGTTATTGGCTTCCGGTAAGACAACACTCGAAGTTTCCAAGGAATTACAGCGTGATCACGGATTATTAAGGCTTATGCAATTGAAGGTTTAAGTCAACAGGAAAACTCAGGATAGAGCCTCTACGAGGAAATTGACTGATCGGGATATGCGATATTTGAAGGTTTCTATCGCTAGAAAACAACTTTCTAGATGTAAGGCGATACTTGAAGACGCTGGAGCCCCAATACTAAGCAGAAAGACAAGATGTGAGGTTCTGCAGAAGCTGGGAAAGTGAAAAAGGCAATTAAACGACCACTTCTAACAAAAATTCGTGAAGAAAATAGGATCGAATGGGCTGAGGAGAACATGAAAACTGATTTCTCCAATGTCATATTTACTGACGAATGCAGAGCCACTCATAATGGTCCAGATGGTTGGGCGTCTAGATGGGTCCTCCATGACCGACCTCAACAGACACGGCTTAAGCGTCAACAAGGTGGTGGAGGTATGATGTTTTGGGCCGGGATAGTAGATGACACCCTTATTGGTTCATTTGAAGTGGCAGAAGGAGTTAAACTGAATGCAGAAAGGTAGGTACTGCCAGTTTCTTGAAGCCAACTTTATTCCATGGCTTGATGAGCAGACGATCGCACGCAGATCCGAATTGGTATTTCAGCACGATAACGCTCCCTCACATGGAGCACGGTACACTGCTGACTGGCTTGAGGATGGAGGATTCAAACCAAAAAGGAATATGACCTGGCAAGCGAATAGCCCCGATTTAAATCCCATTCAGAACCTTTGGGCAATGAACGAATGAAAGGTCTATGAAGGTGGTCGGCAGTTTTCGAGCAAAGTAAGCCTGTGGAATGCAGTGAAACCAGCAGCAGATTCTATTCCACCATCTGAAATATCAAACCTTGCAAAGTGTGTTGATAATCGCCTTAAAAAAATCATTAAAAATGGAGGTTGCAATGTTCCAAACTAACTTGTTATGTTTACCGCTACGGAACACTTATTTCAGTGTTTATTGAATTGTTTTGGTTATAATTTCTTGGTTTTGGACGTTTGATAACAACATTCCTGTTCACTTGTATTTATTTCCTCTTTATGACGTTTTTATTAGCTTGTTGCATAATCTGAGGTAACAGTAAAAACTCGTAAATAAGCAAATTGTATCGATAAACTCGATCAATGGCTATATATTTATTTTACAAGTGCTGTTTATATTGGCAACATAGCCGTACATTTAGTTAATATGGATATTTTAAAACTAGGCACACATCTTGAAAAATTAAGTAAAAAATTCTATTGGCATAATCAAAGGTAACGCACTGTAGAGAGAAGGGAGCCAGGAGCCTCGCCCGTGAAGCTCAAGAGTCTCTTATGGCTGTCAGCCAGTTACCGTATGTACCAATCGCATATCAGTAACTCGGTTTGTCTGTAGCTCCCTCGTGAAACTCACTGTTCCCCCGTCACTTCCACCAATGAGATTTATGTACGCGTCTCACAGCCATAAGAGATCTGGCTGACTCGCTGACGAATCTGTGAATGGGCCGCACTCCGAAATAGCAGATCTACGTCAGGTACGTTTATAGGTTTCAGCAGCGACGGCAGCGCTAACTTAAACTGCTGAATTATGGTAATTACCTAACTGAAGCATCAGGAATAATGGTATAGTCCGCGCGCGACAAATCAGTACCATATGTTAATTAATAAGCTGTGAAAATTTAGGGCCCCATTGCTATGAGTGAAATCTGATAAATGAGTTGGCGTGCTTTATGTCAGGAAATTTATCACGGCTGCACAATAAACACGAACGAAAAGTAACCAAATAATAATAGCAAAATGATATTGACAATAACAGTAAGATGACAGCATTGAGAGAAGTAAGATGTCAGTATGAAGAAAAATAAAAGAGCACCAAAAATCTATTCGGGTAATCCTTTCAAATAGTCTTTTCGGTGCATGGATTGATTTGCACAAATCACACTGTTGACCTCCAACCGAATGACTGAAAAACGTCTCGGTAGGAAAGCATTATGACAGTAACCATACGTGGTCATTTACCCGGTGGTGGGACATGTTGAAAAATTTGGCAAATGGTCATAATAAAGAGATTTGGGAACCAGTGCGATTGAGGAATAAATTAGATAGTGGGCGAGAGCCGCTTTCCGAGACAGGAGCCAAAGCCTAGAATTGTTTAAGTAGACCCGCTGCACAGGAGAGGAAACCATTAGCAACCCAATTAAGTTACACCGGTGCGCTGAGGGTGTCAACACAGAGTAATTATTTGGAGACTGGAATCCCGACGAAGTGTGTAACTGGCTGCTCGTTATGGACGGAGTAAATGAAAAAAAAAAACAATGAAGACCACACTTACATTGAGACGTTGAGGAAGAGCGTCAGTAGGAACTCGTTGTATATTGCCATGGAAATGAACTTTGATTCGTTAAATTCAGACGGAGCCTTTCGGACGACAATGCACAGCCTGATGCCCCACACCAGGAACGACATCTCCACTGTCGGGCAAGGAAAGATGCATACCGTTAGAACTTCATAATCACAAGAGTAATACCAACGAACTCTATTCGTAATCACAATAATGCGAAACAAAAACACTGTAACACCGCGAGCTAGCTTCAGCCATGCTTAAATGTCGTCCGCACAACTATGGGCGCAATAAAAACGGGAAGCCTATACGTAGAGAACCAGTTCCTGCTGTACCTAACTTTACCTAATAAACAAACTGTTGAGCTTCCATAAGGTTGTATTAAATAAACAAGACCTCTATCTCATCATGCTTGCGCGCTCTGTAAGGTTAGGAGCGTAGGACAGGTTCTGCTCATGACGCCACGGCTTCCAGATGTAAACATTTTACGAACGGACAGAGCGCGAGGTAAGGACAGGTTAGGTGCATTAAGGACTGGTTCTTCATAAACAAATATCAAAAATATTGCAGTGCTCCAATATTTTCACTGCAGTAAGTGACGACGGAATGATGCGACAATGCTTTCGAACTTGCAACGATAAATATTTTCATTGTTATGTTGAACACCTTTGAAAAAAATACAGATTTCCAGTTTATTACGCAATTAAGTCTTTCAGCTTATTGATATGATTCAAATTTGTCGTACAATTTCTACCTTATCCATCGTATTGTTGCATCCCGTTTTCATTGAGTTGATTGTTGTGCGGGCGACATGTAAGCACGGCTGAGGCTAGCTCGAGGTACCAGTTACATGCAGTGTTTTTGTTTCGCATTATTTGTACTAGGTGTTTATGTATCATTTCTTATGATTTTTTATCTAACATTGTATGGCAAACCCTTTAATTCAGAAGAAAGCTCAAGCGAATCTTCACCAAAAGGGCTGTCGCACAAAGCGTGGAGCCTGTAATATTCAACTCTAAGAAACATTTTTTGTCTTTCTTATTCATGCCCAACAACATCTGATGACGGACACGAAACATTAACGCTGAGACAAAAACTAAGGTTAATGGGAACACTTGCACCACCACGGAGAACAGCAATGGCACCATCAACAGCAGCGACGGGGCTGAGCTGCCTTTATCGCACGAAATTATTATTGTGGAAGCGTGGCGCAGGATCCTAAGATTGCTAAGCTGGAGTAAGTGCAATTAATTATGGGAGAAGCAATAGGAGGTCCGGGAGAGCCATAAAGTACCATACTATTCCTACGACAACCCCGTGCAACTCTGACTCAGACAGCCGAGTGCAAGGCCATAGAACAGGCGGCAGATGACTGTGGCAGAGCTGCACAAATTAGGGGCTTCGCTTGGAAATGCTGGGGCACATTACCGGCACATACATTTGCACTTGATGCTGCTGCTGCAGGGAGATGGCAGAGCGTTGCACCTTGTTCTGATTACGATAGATGATAATGTCCAGCATTCCTGCATGCATGATTCTCTGCAGCGCCAGGATAATGACAGGGTCGCCTGAAGTGTATGTATTGTGACTGTTCTTGCTGCTCAGGGATTGAAATGCACAGAGAAATGTGTCGCAGCGCATATTGGGGAGACATACGTAGCATGGGGACCTGGGGCCGGATGCTCAAACGCCTTGTAAAGTTACGAGTATCGTAACTGTACAGCAGCAGGCACGAATGTAACCATGTAACTGCTGAAGTTTGACATTTTTGCTCTTTGATTCAATACATGAGTGTCTATTATTTAGGTATGCCTCATTTGGAGGTTCAAACCACTTTGATAATAACTTGAAGTTCAGTATAAGAAAGTGACAAAATGTGAGCCGCAATATCGGTACTTATTCATGGAACTGTACCGTTTACGTTACCGTAACTTTATAAGGCGTTTGTGCATCTGGCCCCTGAACAGTTTAACCACCTGAACAGATGGCCTATGGACAATTCGCTAAGGGACACTTGGCCTAACTGACAATTTGCCCTCGGACAGTTGGCCTGTGCACGATTTGCATGCCATTTCATCCAACAGATGTTTCGCCAACCAGATATTATGCCCACGGACAGTTGCTAATAACGCATTCACCAGTTTACTTCGACTCAAACTGGCAAGACATTTTCCAAAGCTAGAAGCTGCCACATTTAGATAGTGAATGACATTTATTTCGAAATTAGTTTACATGAACACGGCTTGATAATTCCACCACAGTGTTTTTCATCTTTGGCTGTGTAGTGTCTTCAAGTGAAGTGTATAATTTTATTTTAATTTTCTTAAAGGGATGTATACAGTCCCAGACGACAGTGCATTTGACGGCCATGTTAGCCTATAGCTATCTACATTTTCAGGGCATCTTTTCATTGTGCCCACTTATTTGTCTTTTTCTTTCATACGCAATTCATATCCTTTTTAAAATTGTTACCCTCTCTCTCTTTTCGCTGGTGGCTGTTCATATGCATGGGTTCTTGAAGTTTAATCTTAAAGTGACTTCATTCAGCTCCAACACAATTTGTCAAATTCACTGAAGTCCGTTATTACGTTATTTTACGCTATGTAGCTGCACATAAGTTAATAGTTCTTCATTTTATCACTAATCAACTTCTTAGACTCCATTTCATTTCATTCAACAGCACGAAAGCCCATTTTATTCATTTAATCTCACATATTTCCGTATCCTTAATATTATTCCATATCGTATCATGAAACTTTCTAGTACTCTATTTTCCTTCATTCAGCTCAACGTTTATCACTTTAACTACACAAAATCGATATAACTCTATATACATATCTCTATATAACTTTTCAAATTCATACCACACCACTTTATATCCATTCAACCTGCTTATAACTCCAGGTAACACCGTAAAACTCCACCATAAAACTCGATTGAACTCCAGTTTGATCAATAGAACGTTATACTAATACATGAAATTCCTTACAGTTAGTTGTAACTTCAATTAACAGCATATCATCCATATAAATGCACTTGATCCATTACTAGTTTAACTAACTCTGAATAGCGCCATACGACTCCATTTAGTTGACTCAACTGAATTGCATTTGACTCCAACTTTCAATTTTTTATTCACTTCCAAACGAGACAGAAACAGCTGAAAGAAAAACAAAAATAATGTGGAGTAGTCTGTACTCATCTTCTGGCGTGACAGACAAAGAGGCAGACGGATAACGGCCACAGATAACACTAGGGCCAAGGTTGGTTAAAACCGTTCTCGTATGATGGTTTCCATAACTTCCTAGGCATAACGTCCGATAGGTGAACGTGCAATAGATGAAATATAGAGAAAAAATGGCTGATACGCAAATAGTCCATAGACAAAACAGTCTTTAGGCCACTAAATAGTAATAGCTAGTTAGTTCTAGTCAGTGGTTTAAGCCTCCGTTTCAGCATGCAGACGAGGTCGCAGTGTTGTAGCACGAGGTGGAGCCCTCGTAAAATATATTTTGTTTGAGAACCGCAACTAGCCGGTGCTGAAAAGTCGTAGATCTGGCAACATTCTTCGCTTGCGAAGTGGCTGTTGGAAGTCGTGAAAGCGGCCTTTTTATTATACTAATGAGGTTGATCAGTACAAGTTTTAATAAATATTCTTTCCATAGCTGGCACTACAGCCATTTAGAATTATAGACCTATTAGGGATGCGTTCACTAAAGCTGTAACGCGTTGCGGTCTAGCTCGAGTCTCTCCTGAGTTATGACCAGCCTTTTATTGCCAGTAGATATTCCTGGCCGTGTAATGCTGATGGCGCTGCAAATCAACTTTTTACTTATTCTATGAGGCGCTGGCCACCAATCTGAGCGTAATAAGCTGTTATGAAAACATTGATTCACAAAAAAAAAGGAAAAATATGTACATATATAAATATAGATTTGCACGACCACGTATACACCACAAATGTGTAATATTCGACGCGAAAAGCCGTTGTAGGCAGTAGAGGCATTTGCTTAGTATCACGAGGTTGAGTACTTTAGAGAGAAGCGAGTCTGTTCATTTCGGCTCGGCGGCTGGTGTCGCGTAAACAAACATTATATCGGAACGAGCGAAGTTTGGGATAGGTGCTGGGTAGACCTTAGAATGTAGAGGGTAGATTGCAAGATATAGTCAGTTTTAGTAGTGAGCTTATAGAGCGAGCACGCATTTCGTGTTCTCTCGTTCCCCTCTGGGGGGCGAGGCGCATCTTGCCTCTGCTATTTGGGAAAATTCGCCTATACTTTTCCCCTCTAGCTCAAAGTCCCAGTGAGCTATATATATAGGCACGGCACTCAGAATTTACTCAGTGTCGTGCACGATCTAACAGCAAATGTGTACAAAACCAGAACTTCTCTCCTTTAGCTCGCGGAGTGAATTAATCTAAAGTGCCGCTATATTGCACGGACCTTCATCGGATGTGTGTATGTGTTAAGCAGTGCCGTCCTGATTTTGGGTTCAGTGAGTGAATTAACAGCCCGGCGAACATTGTGTTAAACAACACCTCCAGATTGTGCATCTTCTCCCAAGAGTAATTGACAAGTTCCCAAGGTTGACAAGTTGCAGCCTTATACCATCGTAGTGTGATTGCTAGTGATACCCGTAGAGAGGAATGATTCTAAAGTGATTCCCTGTAGTTACACGAACCTAAGCCTGTTCATGTGTGAATGTCGAACATTGCCGCCCTGAGTTTTCGAGTGCAACAATTGATGCAATTCAGCCCGGCGAACATTGTGTTAGACCACATTTACAGATTGTGTAGCTTTCTTCCATTTTGAAAAACTGAGTGCCCCTAAAATATCGAAGTAAAACTAAAATGCATTTTGGAGTGCATGATGCTTCAACACTGCCGCGGTGCTATGGCACCTGTATATTAACATCAAATGCCCCAGCTACGGTGCACTGCTGTGAGCAGAGATTGCCGCGTGTGACCAATGAAGTTTCGAAGATAAGCGAAGTCTTTCTCCAGTAAGTAGCGAATATTCGAGCGCAAGATGATTATTGGAAGAGGTCAAGAGGAGTCCGCCAGGTCCGGTTCTGCACTTTGGTGTGTATTTTGCAGCGGACAGGTAGATGGAACACTATTTGTGTCCGGAGATTGTGTGTTTAATAGGAAGAATGGAACACTATTTGTGTCCGGAAGTTGAGTGGTTAACGTGCACCCAGGGAAAATAATATTACAGGTTGCCCCTCCAGTATGCCGTTCTGCTGGTCAATGCTTCCCGCAGTGAGAGCTAGAATTCACTTGTTTAAGGGTATTTTATGATCAAGTGCGCTCATTTAGTAGGGTCATAGTCACGACGTGAGAGTGTAATCGGTGATATTAGCCAACCGTTATTGGAGCATTATTGCATTGATAGAAGAGAAGTTATTGCAGAAAAACGGACAGAAAATGTTTATTCTGCGATGTCTTAAGCTTAGGGATATGTAAATGTATGTACATAATTGAAGCTTCATTACTACTGCGCTGTAAGAAAAAAAAAAAAGCAACATCCGAAAATGCCCTTAGTGTAAAATTTAGATAATAATGATCAAGATAAATTAACATTACAATGCATTCATAACTTAATATGTGATACGTGCTACTTTATTTCTGCGAGAGTATACATACAGTTTCTATTGAAACATATTTTGAGCGTCTGGAGTTGAAGACGGTGGTCATTGGAATGTCTTAACAAATGAATGGTTATAACTTGCTTAGCTAGTGTGGTCTTTTTCCCGGAGTTCTCGTAAACACAGCATCGATATGATAGAATGTTTGTTTACATGCATTGTATTATATCTTCGCCGTCTGAGAGCACCGTTTTTGCCACCTGGTTCAATATTTCGACTGATTAATTTGTGTTTCTGATGGTACTCAAACTTTCAAATATTTGCGGTCGCAGTTACGCATAGATATATCTCCTGAGTACTTGTGAAGTGTTCAGTTATGATCGGTATCAATTGTAATTCAAATTTGTATTCAAAACAGCTTATTTAATTCTCGCTTTCATGTGGTTTCCTCTTTGTATTAAATTTCCATGCTCTTTTCCAATATATTGTGAGATCTTTACGTGTGTTTTACTGATCCAGCTGCCGTATGAAACCCAATCGTTAAATCTTTTAGTTAGGTAGGTTGGGGAATAGCTCGCTCCTTGAGGACATGTCTAACTTGTTATGTTTTCCTTTCTATATTATTTTATATGCACAATCCTGTTATATTTCTATTTTACACACCCCGTAACAAAGCTACGGTTGCGGGTAAGTTGGGAATTCCATAGTAATTCTCTAATTCGGAGTTTACGGGTTTTACAAACAGGTAATGAAACAAAATAACCGCGCCAATAGTGGCGCAAAGTTAGTGGAAACTGCCTGTTTGGCGACTTGAATTTTCTGTGGGGGTAGCATTTAAATATAGTCATTCGGATGCTAACTGGACCTCAAAGCTAGTTAACTGACCTGTATTCTCATGGTAATAATGCCTCATACCCATAGTTTTGGGCTCTTCGGAGCGGGGTTACGGTTTTGGCCTCTGGGACGACCATGAGTTCTGCTAAGGCCATACGATGGCTGTGCCGCTTATCAGTGCCTAGAGGTAAAATTCAGGCTTTAATTTTTGTACACTGCGCGTGAATTTGTTCATAATGGGTTATATACACCATTTTCTGCCACCAACTTCTGTCACCATTTCCTGTCAGCACTTTTTGTCACATTTCTACGGTAGACTCTGCAGTCATTTCTCATTGCATTCCTCCTAGCATTTCTCGTTGAATATCTCGTTTGCATTTCTGCTGGCATTTGTTTCGTAAGCATCACACATACAAGTTCATTAGCCTGTTTGTCACAGTATTGTAGGATCATAAATTTCCGTCTTCTCTGCGGCAGGCGGGAGGGTCTCTTGCCTGGTGTCCAACTGTGTATCTACTGTCTACAACAGTACCCATAGCTTCTAATGCCCCTACGCTCATGGCGTTTGTGCCCTCACCGCACCTATGTATGGACAGTTTCCCTGTCTAAACGGACTTGTGACTAACAAGCAAACTTTTTCGTCTTCTGGAGTGAGGTGGTAATGCTGTGGACCCATGATGAGTGAATTACTTTCTTGACCGTGAACTTATATAGGCTTGAATGATTGTCCTAACAATGAGTATACTAATTGAACGCTAAATATGAGTTTCATAAGTATGGGTATCGTGTGTGATCTTCAAGTATTTCCAAAACTGTACGTTAATGTGGTGGAAGTTTTCGAATCCAGCAGTTGACTTTCTTTTTCTTTATAGTAGTCGTGATATTCTTACGGATACCTAAATTTATCTGGTGTGTTAGTCTAACTTACATTTCCTACATGACTTTTATAAATGCTACCAACGTACTAACTTGTGATTAGACTGGCTGAACTGTAACCTAACTCACTTTCCTGAACTTGGCAATGCCAATCTTCCCCAGTGGTTGTAATGCGTACGAAGTTATGTCGCCCACAGTATACGGCCTGCTATCGTTGATGGATCTAATGGCTGACCTTCTATCGGATTGCTATTTTGTGAATTACCATACTTCCTTCTCGATTGTATTACCTACATAACTTGTTATACGTGAGATGTCCTGTTGCATTACTACGCTGCAAGTGTTTATGTTGAAATATTGGCCGTCTAGATGGCGTTTGAGTATTGAACTGTTTGTGGCGAAGGCCAAGATTGCAGGCGCGGATGTTTCTTTACTGAACGCGTTTCTGTTCTGTCGGCTTCGCTAATCATTTGATGGCGAACCTATTCCTGAGGCCTTTTGCCGACCTCTTATGGTGTTAAGTGTTAAAGATGTGTTTTTTTTTTCATCATCTGAACCCGATTGAATGTTGTTCTCGTCTTCGGACGGTACCTATTTCTTGACCACATACCTTCTTTTTCCCTCATGCTGCCTTCTAGAGACCTAAGCCTTTGCTAGGCCATCGGAGCTGTCTTTTTCTGCCGCACTGCTTCCTTTCGCCTTCGTACTTCTTCTGATATTTTTCGTTGTTTGTTTTCTCTTCTAGTTCTTCTTCCTTCCCGACTAGCTGTTTTCTTGCGTGATGACCGGTGGAGAGGCTCCATGTTGCCCGTGACTGCCCTTGCGCCTATTTTCTCTTCCTCTTCTTGGATCACAGTGAGCTGAGGGTAGGGAGGCTTAAAGTAGGAAAATACTACCACGAGTATTACTATGAGGTTGCTTCTTCTCTTCGCGCCTGACTGTTCCTCCTTACCACTATTGGGAGTCCGTATAGATTTTTTTTCCCTTGGTGAGCCAAGTACAAGTCCCAGGCCAGACGGAAGCCGTACTTCGTAATTGGGGAGGCCTACAGCTAATATTATGAAGCCCTACGAAATGCCACATTTACGTTGGTGCTGCAGTATAAACATATGAAGCATATGTACAAAGTGGTGTTAATATTCCCCCTTCTTACGTAAGTTGCTGGAGCTACAATCAAACCAGAGAGACTCAGCTATTTAAGCATAAATTCTTTATGTTCAGTTGTGTGGTGTTGCTCTCCCCACTACAACAGAGGGAAGAACAAATTACATTAGTATGTCGTTAGAAACGTGAAATCGATGTACAAAGGCGTTCCCACGCAGGTTCAACGCACATGGGAACAGTAAGTCGGGAAAGGAGAGGAAACACAGAGCAAAAAAACATCAGCAGGAGCATGAACACAGAAAGACTCAAGGTGGCATGAAAGACAGATGTTTCGAAGACCTAGCTAATGGCAAAGGTAACCTACAGGGTCCCCGGTTGCACATGTGCCAAAAGCTGGGTGCAGCACCCCGTGCTGGCCTGCACCCGAGCGAGTGTGTTCGTGTATACGTATAATGTAATGGAAGGACGCCCACGCCTTCCTGAAGTTGCCACATACCACCTCTCTACAGGTCATTCTTTATCGAAATGAGTTTATTTAGATAAAAAGTATATAAGTATATAACTTTTACGTCTATTGCTGTCGTGTCATCACGATAAAGAGAGAATGCGATTGGTATTTAATTCTATTACGGAAATATAAAATATTATATAGTCCTGTGTGACAGAACAAACTAACTAGTGTATCAATAGCCAGAACAAGGAAATGTATCGCATTTCGAAACTGTTCGTTTCGCGTCACTGTCGTTCGATCGTACACAGAAAGCAACTAGCTGAGAAGAAAGCTGTTGTTTTTGGCACCTTCAGCGGTCGTTTTTGCAATTATAATAACCGAATGAGAAGTTAATAAGAAATTACGTTAATATCATTGCCATTTGCTGGCTGATAACTGTACGTAGCTCTAATGCAGTTTATATATAGAATATATAAGGAAAATAAAATACAGAAGTTTTCGTTATTTTTGATGAATCTTAGCATCAGGCTTGTTCTCATTGATATTTTTACTTAAACATCTATTCCTTTTGTTAGAAATGCCACGGCCTTTCAATAGAGCAGCCTTTGCTCGTGAGACTCCAGCCTTCCTCCTTGCCACGCTTGTCAGTTGGCACACTATGTTTCTGCCCACGGTCCTCTTGTTGAAAATTGTGCTGCCTGCAGTGTGAAGAAAAGTTGCCAGTTGAGATTTGGATTTAATTTTTTCCTAATCCCAACACTTCAAGCCTCTTCTAACTTCAGATGTATCGAGCAAATCTAGAGTATTATTTGTCAGTTATAGTGTCGAAGCCCGCTTAGATAATGGAGTGTCTTTAGAATTATCTTGCAGGGGAGAGTCAATGAGGTTTACTACTGAAAGCACAGGATCCTGTGTAGGAACTTCTAGCTCCATATCAGCAGCTTTACGCGGACAGTTCCCAAGGGTATATATGCAATCGCAGTTACTTTCTGTGGTCTTGAAATCATCAAACAATCCTTCCGCAGGCACCTTTTCTTCTCGGACTACTACAACAGCAAGATATCTACGCTGTACAGGGCAGTTGCAGACGTTCTGTGGAGGTCGCAAAGCGCTGTATTGCGAGCACGCAACTGTTTGTTCAGTCTCACAGGGCTATATAATATCATTTAATATACCCGCAATAGAATTAAATACCAATCGCATTCTCTCTAATTATCGTGACAACACGACAGCAATATATAACCATATAACTTTCAGTATTGTATGCTTTTCATCAAAATGAACTCATTTTCGATAAAAGATGGTCACCAGAATTGCGGTATTTTGCAATTTTGAAGATGGAAGCGGAGAGATGTGTGACAGAGAAAGCAGGTATGGGCATCCAGTACATTATACGTATGCACGAGCGCACTTGCTCGGGGCTCGAGGTGCAGCACCCAATTTTTGACACAAACGCTCCCCGGTAGGCTCTGCTTCCCATTACATAATGATGGGTGAACCCAACTCCGTGGCCTATGGTACATTCTATGCCTCCTGAGGGGTTTTTAGGCCAACTGTCGGCAAGCAAACTGTCCGGCCAACGTGACATGTGAAGCGGTAAATGTCGATTCTTAAACAAATTGGGCCATGGCCGGCGATGAAAGTTGGGCGTGCTGCCAGGTTACGTTGAATCGATCACCGCAAGTCATCCAGCATATTTAGAGAAATTATCACTACTGGGAAAAGTAATAAAACGTTATCACTGAGAACTTTATTAGAATGATAAAATTACCACACTCTGCTTCCTTCCCTGCCTATAGAGTTCGTGGCTTTCGAACAAGAGAGAAAGAGGGACATGTAGCATGTAAACAAAGCGAGAACCCAAAGCATGGGAACAGTAACCCGGAAAACTTAAAACACGAGATGCCGCAAAACTGATAGTCAGCAAAGTATGAAAATGGTGAGAACGAAGTAGGCTTATAGCACTTTCTTTCGTCGTGAATTAGTCTGCCTTCTCTTAGGAATAGCACTATCAGAAATCTACTATATAATAATTCACGTCGTGTTTTTATTTATTTATTTATTTATTTATTTATTTATTTATTTATTTATATATTTATATCTTTCCTGTCACGCTCTATGGGAATAAGATAGGAG
>LQNS02278174.1:29477449-29493655 GCA_001587735.2 Parhyale hawaiensis | reverse complement strand
AATTTTCTCGGCTGCAGCACAAAGACCTGACGCTGCTCTAGCCGAGCGACGGGAGCGAGACAAAGCGTGTCGTAAAAAGTCTTTAATGGTGACTGGCAAGCTCAAAAATGCTTGGAAATCTGCACCCGGAAGAATAGAGCATCGTTGGGGAGCTAGAGGGATCATAATGGATGTTGCTATAGCACCGGAGCGAGAGCTGTACTTTGTTAAAAGAGGTAGTCTCTCTAAGTTCGGACCAACGAAGAACGTGAAATATATCCCACAAAATTATTACTTTCAAAGCACAGAACTTTCCAACGCGAGTTTTGATGCAAAGCGTGGAAAGAACAAAAGACATGTGCTTGTTAAACAAAGTGAAAAACTCAAGCAGGGATGATACCAAAGAACGTAAACAACACGTGGAGAATGAGGGATGAACAATGGCCAGACTGTCAGTGATAGTGAGGACACATGAAGAAACTGAAGGGGTGCGGGAAGAAAGGAACATATCCGACGGCCTAAGTAAAGTTAATTATTACTCAGGAATTCTTATGGGTAAATTAGATGTTGACTGAAGGCGATACAGTGGTACCCCTAAAATAGAGACTCCCAAATCAGGGAAAACTTGTGATAGGGAGACACCAAAAACTTTGAAAATCCAGAGAAACACAGACTATACATAGCACCGTCTGTCGTGAATTGTAGCAACTACCGACGCCACGTTGGGTAGCTAGTAAAAATATACAGACAAAAAAACTCAATCAGTAGTATATTCAACTGTACGACTTCACTATTTCCCTTGGTGTTAGCCATGAAAATGTTCTAGCGATTTAGGAGAAACAAACATAACTACAGAACTTGCCACTTCGAAACTGAAACTCCTCCGGAAACTGGGACCATATTCTTGCCTGCATTTAAGGAGTTCGTGATGATACAGTTAGCAACGATATTATCCGTACTCCCCTAATATTAAATATTTCCGCTAACTCTCCGAAACCTCGTGTTTGCACTATCCTAAGTTCCTTGAATGTTTAAAAGTACGTTGCAAAGCATGTAAAATTTCACTTAAAGAGGTTCTGTTGCACAACTAAAAGTAAATTTGGCGAAAGGTACGAAGACAAACATATGCTTGAAATCGGAAAAATCGTTGTAAATGCAGAGATGCATAAAATAGTATGGTATTAAATATTATTTTGCTTGTCAAGAGAGTCAACAATATTTTTACATTGATGTATAAAAGCCTCATTGCAATAAGATATCGTGGAGCACAAAGTGTGCCGCCTTGTCAAGCACAAGTCAGTGTAACGAAGGACAAGACAAACGAGCCGAGTGTTTCCTCTCGACAGGCCACTGATCTCCGCAGAGTACAAAGTAGGCATGACAACTTTGACTGTACGGCTGCAAGAGAAGAATGCAACAGTTTTGCCAGGGCCAGGCTCTTCGATGACTCCCGACTTGAAGTCAACTTGACTTGAATTCTTATAATACGAAATGAAAGTGAGAATAAGTCGGCATGATCTGAACTTACATGAATTAGAAGTCGTTGCCATTGAAGAATGGAAAAATATCTAAGAACAAACTTTGCCGACTGCTGAACTTTATGAAACTGAAAAATAATAATATTGGTTGCTAACGTTATCACGAAACAGTTTTTTACAGCATGAATAACCTTGTCTACAAAATCAATACAAACATTACATTTCATATTTATTCTATGTTACCCATTTTTTTTGAAACATCAGTTTTACACTCCTTTTCAGTACTTATAGCATTGAAAACGCATTACTGTGCCAACACTAGGTTTTAAAATAATTAGTGAAAATATTGAATATTGGAGGGCGTGCAAGTAATTAAATGCGTCGCTAACTGTGAGCACACCGTGTGAAATGAGCGACCCTCGAATTGATGCCTGCAGAAATGCATCACTGCTGAGACATTCCCATTGCGGTGCGGTGGTGGCTGACAGTCCTGAGGACTATTGGTGGTGCATCGAATTACCGTCTCACCTAACTGAACGGGTTATTGACATGGTAACGGGTGATATGTGCAGCGTAACTGTGTGAAGGAAGACCTCATCAATGATTCCTCCAAGTCTCCGGAGAAAGGAAGGAAAAAAGAAGAGAATAGCTATGGGTACGTGGCAATACATAGAGAGAGTTAAATAGCTGAACAACTCATTTCATTATTTAATATAAAAACGATACTATATCACACTGCATCATGTATATTCTGGAGGAGGAAAAAGGAAGAACAACGTTAGGGGTAAAAAAATGAACTAATATATGTATACATATATATATATTTGTATACTTTGGGAGCAGCTTTTATGCATACATATATATATATATACATCAGGAGGAAGAGTTCTTGTCTGACCACTAATATGGGTCTTTTGTTTTTCTTCCCCCACTTGACTGCAGTGTATAGCGTCCTACCTAATAACACACGCTACCATAGTACCATAATGGCGTGCAAGGCAGCAGAATCAACTTATACTACCTAAATACAGAAACTATGCCACGGCGCGTTCGACTGGACGCCAAAATTAAAGCTTCGAGGCTTGACTTTTCTGAATCCTCAGACAGAAGCTCTGGCTTTGCCACTTAAGGTCGTGTTGAAAGTGTTAGCAGCAACGCGATTACGTTGACGAAATTTTCAACGACCTGCCCCCCTATTCTCGTGTTTCTGGGCAAGGTAAGTGCCTCCTCAGTAGATGCGCATACCAAACAACTTTGCTGACTCAGCGCACTGGGCGAGTAAAGATCGCTCACCTGGCTCGGCGCTCGATCTCGGCACCTCTAGTAGACCAGTTCAGTGTGCAAGGGTGCTGCTACCGTGGGTATTAAAGAGAGTAACCTAGTAAGGGTCTATGCCGGAAAATTAACTCAGCAGGTCAGAGCTAGCGCAATTGCGCGAAATTGCGAGCAACATAACACTCGAAGGCTTATATTATTAATATCCAATTGAAGATGTTCTTAGAAGACTGTCCCTTCAATTCACGTTGGTTAAAAAAATGCAGTTATGCCGCTCCAATATGTAACCGAAATGTGGAGTTGTAAGATAGCTAGTAAACAATTGCTGCTGCGCAGGAGTAGGTAAGCTATCGTAAGATAGCCCGACTTACAGCTGTGTATACAGTAGTATTATTAAACCGAAGAATCGACGTTCAATTTCATCTCCAGTGGCCAGTTCGTGATTTGTGTAGACACTAAACGTATACAAGTTCTTATAGCGCAACAGTCATACAATGTCATAAGAACGTCAATGGAATCCATAAGACGTGGAGTTAAATAATGCAACAATCAGTGTACCTGCGAGTGAACTATATCTGTAATTAAGGCCCGGCACCTAGTAATCCGGCGCATTCACGAGTCAGCTCGCGGGTATAAGATTGTTACCCTAGCAATCGACTCTACGCATACAGCTTCCACACTCGAGTTTCCTTAAAACATTCTTTCCACTCAAAAAAAAAGTCGGGCGGAGCGCAGACCAAACGACCCCGTTGTATTTTTGCACGCCAGACATCACAATGGGCCGAACGAACTCCGCTAATACGCCCATACTTTCGTTCCAACTTTCGGTACGCCATTGTACGTCTTTAGCGGAAAAGACCGCAAAATCCCTAATTAATGTAGTGAGCAAAGTCCCGTAGGATTACACAATGGACTATCTCACTCCATTCATCAGGCATCGGAGCCCGCTACAAAACTCCAGCAGACAATCACGACTTTTTGCATGAGTTTTCAATGGCTGAAAACATCAATGGGCTCAGCTTGGGCGTATTTCTGAGACGAGTCTTCATTACTGGCGAGTCTCGTATTGCAGGGCGGCCGCTGTTTGCCGTCCTTTCAAGTTTGTCCCTTCTAATTGAGCTGAAAAATTCACTCTAATTGAGCGGCAAAGGAAAATCAAAGTTTCATGGGTAATCGTGAACTTGGCCCAGCAGTTATGCGGACGTTGCTTTTGAGGACAGAGCGCCTTGGATGGCCTGCATACTGAAGGCACTGACAAGTACTTGCTAATAAAAGCAAAGACGTGTCCAGCACATAGTTGGCGATGAGTATGAAAACATGAAAACAACCAAACTCGAGTCAACGCTGTAAAAAAAAACATCTCGCAATTACATGGGGCCTGGATAACACAAATGCAAAAAAATAAAAAATCCGGAGAATAGCTAATTGTAACTTTATATTTTTTTTAACAGAGCTTCTGATGCTACTTTACGGTGGATCTGTAAATTTCCGAGAAAACTAATTGTCCTCAGTGCTACAGGATCAAATTATGAATAAAATCCATACATTCACTGGGAAACAACAGAAATACTAAGAAATTCCCGCAAAATTAACAATTTTTGTTTAAACATTTGCCTTCTCTGAGCTGCAGGTCATCTAGTATAACAGAAGCCACCAGCGGGACATGAGTGTCTCCGATGCAGTAAATGTAGACTGAGCTGTTCGACAGGAATAACTTAAGACGTCTTGGACCGCAGGACCGCTTGGGACGTGGTCGGTGGAGTTACGCTTTACTGTGAACGCAGCGAAGTCGAAAGGAAGTGCAGGTAAACCTAGCATAAGGTGCACTCGTATAGAGGGTTACAGTTGAATCCGGTTAGCAAGGCATCTTTTGGTTGGCTTATCTAAACCGATGAGTAAAAATCCGTAGCAACACGTGTATAGTTTGTTTTCTATAATTGACACCACAGAGAACTATTTCATAGATGTATTGAAAAAAGAAAATTCCAAACAGCTAAATAACTTTGTGAAACTACAGTAGGATGAGCACACAAGAGTCGTTTGCTCCCCGTACGCAGTGCAAACTAGAGAGCACTCTGGGAGCGCATATCTCCGCCAAGGAAGCCAATTGCAACAAAAAATTCAAATTGGTTCTGAAACCATGATTTTTTGTATCAACACCAAAATCCAATCATTTATGCCTTTTAATAGTATTAACAAATTCTGTAATTTTTTTCAAGATCCGTTCATAACTTTTGAGTTAGGCCTATGCTGCTAACACACATTATGACATAGCTATAAGTCAAGCACACAAACGGAACAACCGATCATCACCAAAATTTACTCATTTGTGTTTTTTTAACATTACTAACAATTCCTGTGAATTTCTTAACGATCCATAAGCATAAAATGAAACACAACGACAAACAAACGAATGAACAAACAGATCACCCCCAAAATTTGGCCATATTGGCCATATACTCTTCATAATATATATAACAACTCGTGTAATTTTTTTTTTTAAATCCGTCCATAACTTTTTGAGTTATGGCCTTAAGAAAAAAATAGGCAAACAAACAGATGGGCGGATTTTCACCAAAAGTTAATCATTAGTTGTATATACTGTTATTGTGCCTAACACTTCGTAATTTCGTAAAGATCCGTTCATAACTTTTTGATCAATCTTGGTGACAGACCCGACAAAATATAACATATTTGACGGAGGTAAATATTTGAACATGTTACTATGCTCTTATAAAGATAGTTATCTATCTATAGTACCACCAACAAAGAGCATATTAGTAATACCGTGTTTCGGATATAATCTTTATTTTGCAGTAAAGTAGAACTCAGAGAACTCTGGGCTGTCTGTTGTTTACAATGAACCAAGAAAACATTCAAGCGCTATTTGAAGATGAAAATAGCTTTTATTACTGACCGTACACACCGTAGTAGAATAATTTCAACTATTTTTACCTGATGAAATCAAGCTACGTATTTGCTTAGATTTGGGAAGATTATGGCAACATAGAGCACTTTTATTCAAGCTAAACAACTTATTCAAACTATAATGAAAATTTAACGCAAGTTAACAGACATTAGGTCGGCATTAAGAAACATTGGTTAAACGCGAAGTGAGCCTAGCGTCATCTGTTGGCTCTGAGAATGAAACAAAGCGTCCTGTTATATAAAACGCTTGGTGATTCAAGTTTTCTCTACAACAGAAACTATGTAAGGATATGGTCAATGGGAGTAACACATGCACCAACGACACGTTATTGCTGTACAATTGGTCGTTTGAATTATATCCGTTATTACGTAAATCTAAATAAATTTTTTGCGAGCCCTCTGATGTGATACTATCGTGCATTTAAAGCGGAGTAATTTTATTAGTAACAGAAGGGCCATGATTCTAACATCGGCGGGAAGATGTACCCGCGAGGCACTGAGGAGATACGGTCGGTCGTCAACTGGAAGGGCTGATGTTTCATGACGGAGGAGATGCACCAAAGTCATGCTGTGGGAGCCAGTGACTATGCGCAGAGCTTCATTCTGTACCGCATGCAACTTGCTCACAGCAGTTTTTGAGACGCTGGGAAACCAAACCGACAGGTACTTATTTTTTCACTAAACTAAGTGTTTAAACACCAGCACGCCTTGCCGTGCGCCGATAGGAAATGTTTTTTTTGACGCTAGCGCAGGTAGGAAACTTCAGCTTCCGTTCTGCAAAAACTAGCCTATATAACCAGCATTTCCCGTCGGTGCGAGGAAATTAATGCTGGATTTAGTATAACCTATTCCCATTGTTGTATTATTGAGAGAGAGTAACCAATGTAATAATATCCCTAACAAATGTTTGGGCTCCTGCGGCGCTGCGCAGTAGCTCAATTGTGGTTTTGACTACTGCTGCGGCCCTGAGTATCGATAGGGATATGGTCACATGCTCGGAAAGGGTTAGGGCCGAAACGTGCCAAAAGCAGTTCAGCGACATTCTGGCAGGCTGGCACTTTTTGAGAAATACGGAATGCATTGGAGCGCGCACACCGAGCAGCGACAGTAGCCTGCTCAACTGCCGCTGTTCGTTGTGCGCGCTCCAATGCATTCCGTGCTCAAAAACTGCCAGCTTGCCTGCGTGTTAGCTTGTCGCTGAACTGGGAGCCCCCTTTCACGCTCCCTCGGCCAATTTACCAGCAATAGAGCAAACGGCTCCCAATATCTCTGCGGCCATCCCATGTAATCCTCAGATCTCATCCCATAGTGGGGCAAAGGTTGGGGATCCTACCGGAAATGATGGTACTATCATCACCAGCACGCTTCCCACGGACGATGAGGAAATTGCTCCAACTCCTGATGAATCAGTACGGATGTCACGCCTGGGTCCTCCACCCCTCCTACCATCCATAGTCTCTACCCTCGTACCGATGAACCGCAATATGTCTGAAGGCACTGATGTACTACAACCTACCAACGCACGCCAAGCCGACCTTGCTTCACCCAATACTGAACGAGCGAGTCCAACAGCCGTTTCCAAGGAAGAGCACAGTTTCCAATACCAGTAGCGAATAAGCATGGTCAAATCCTAAGACCCTTAAGCGCACCAACGCATAACGAGAATCGCAGTACTCGGAAGTCAGGTGGTAGGAACGTTCTTCCGCAGATGAACTTTTGTGAGCCACCACAAACCAGAATAACAAGAAGTTAGGCTAACTTGACAAATGTCACAGCCGAAATACAAAACAATTACCTTGCTCAACTTTAGACTGGCACTCTAACCGCTTCTGACAATACTTGTGCAGATCTTACAACCCCAATATTTTTCCAGTAAACGGACACTTCCAACGTAGCACTGACTAGGAGAATCAATTCAAACACTAGCGTCAATTTCTTATTTGGTAGCCACTCTTGCATATGATGTTATCGTACTCAATGAAACATAGATCAACCTTTCAAACTAGAATCTGGAAGCAGAAGTTGCATTGAAAGGCTACAAACTGTTCAACCAAGACCGACCCACAGAAACTGGTAGAGGAGAGGGTTCAATCATATATATCATGGAACACATTAATCCCGTCTGTAAAGGTTTTGCAGCAACTACTGAATATGAATTTATCACTACCCATGCTCGTCTCGGCATTCGACAGTCGTTAAATATTATGCTTGCCTATAGGAGCCCTCGCAGTACCACCGCAACTGATTCAGCTGAATACTCCGAATGAAAAATTCAATATGGGAGACTTCAACCTCCACCAAATTGATTGGAGTAGCTACCTTGCGCAGTCAAGCCCGAGGCAGTAAACTGCTCGAGCTCCTCAGCCAGCACGTTAATGAACCCACGAGATACGGTAATATTCTAGATCTGGTATTCTCCACACCTGATTGTGAAATTATTCACCTAGCCATCCTAGACCGGCTTGGAGACCACAACATGATTGAATTTACGCTTGGAACTGGCAATGAATTCACCACTACTGCGAGTCGTCTCAAGCTGCCAGACTATCGCCGAGCGAATTTTCAGGGAATGGCAATGAAATAGGAACAACTGAATTCGAAACCCCTATGAGAGACGCCAGTGTTGAACAAAGCTCACATATTTTGAAGACGAGCATCCTGAGAGCAGCAGAACGATACATCCCTAATGAACGAGTTTGTATCAGTAATAATTCCCTCTGGATGAAACGGACAGTCAAATGCTGCATTGCAAGGCAACAAGTGCATTACATAGCCTGGAAGCGTAATTCAACAGAAGAGAACAGGTTCAGTCACATAAGGGCATGTCGGGATGTAGCTAAAGAAAGTACCGTAGTCAAGACCACAAAAAGGGAAAAAGAAGTTTCCGTAGCCGCTATGCCAAAATATGCTAATCAGAAAGTTTGGTCACTGCTGGGTGAGGTTAAATGCCAGCTCTGTTGAAGCTACTGATATCCCCTGTACTGTATCTCACGTTGGTCTAACTTTAAGCAGAAATCGATTGGGCGCATAAGTGTTGCCTATAATGGCATATTTCGGCGCCTGATGAATGTGCTGAGGTCAACTGGCGCAAGTATGATATTTGCTCAAAAGTATAATGATCGTCTCAAAGTCAGGGCAAAAAAATGCGCTCCGAGTCTCCAGCTCAGGATAGAATATTCTAATAACGCCTTACTCAAGGTGATCCGCAACGGTCCTGGCTACAAACTACCTGACATGTATAGCCGATGGCAGCGTATACTATTTCCGAGCAGGGGCCAAACAATGGGCCGTAGTGCAGTATAGTTTGTAATGATGGTACTACCTGATCTTAGTATCTAATGTAACTTTAGCATTAATCTGTCTGCTGTGTACCATGTCCCTATGGGTACCTAATAAAGCATATTATTAATATTATTTTTATTAAAACGTAACCCAAAGGCATTAAATAAATATAAAAATGAGAGAAAACTAAAAAAAGAAACCATAGGTCCGCTCAAAAAAAAAAACCGACGGTGCGATCACCAATGACCTAAGAGACAAAGCCACGATCCTGAACGACTTTTTCACCTCTAAAGTTACATTTGAAAACGTTGCGAATATCCCTGAACCAGCACCGATGCAAGTTGCTCTCACAAACACATGTGTTTTCACGGAGATCGAGATCCTTCAAGAACTAACCCACCTAAGTGTGTACAAATCTACTGGCCCAGATAATCTTACTCCCCGACGGCTCCAGTCATCGTGAAGCCAGTGCTCAAAATATTTAGTCGGTCTCTAAAAACGAGAGAAGTTCCGCAGAATTGGAAACTAGCTAACGTGATACCGATATATGAGAAGGGGATGTGGAAAGCCCACAAACTATCGACCAATCAGTCTTACATAGGTTATCAGCAAAACCATTGAAAGCTTTTTGAAAAAAGCGCATCACTGATCACTTGAGGATGCATCAGCTCATATCCGACACTAAGTATGGCTTCCGAAATGGAAGAAACTGCTTAGAAAACCTACTGGACTTTTTCTCAAAACTTACGGATATTAAAGATGAGTAAAAGGGTGTAGACCTTGTGTATTTGGACTTCCAAAAGGCTTTTGACAAAGTTCCCTACCAACGGCTAATCAAAAATTGGAAGTCCATGGCATCCAGGGAGACTACATATTTACGATGGATCAGGGCATGGCTTACGGGTCGGTAGCAGCTAGTGAAGCTTGAAGGAGAAACGAGCGCCTGGACGCAGGTATCAGCAGGGGTACCACTAGGCAGCGAGCTTGGCCCACTTCTGTTCTCAACTGACACCAATGATCCCAATCTTAACATCCGTAGTCAAATCAGTATATTTGCGGATGATACTGAACTATGTCATCCTGCCACGAAAATAGTCGAGCTCCAACAAGACCTTGACCATCTCATGGCATGGAGCACAACGTGGCAGATGAGCTTTAATATCGACAAATACCTAGTAATGCACATAGGCCTGGTGAACCCTTCAACCCCATTGAAAATGAACAGGATGGTATTAGCTGCTGTCACCCAACAACGTGACTTAGGAATCACTATTACAAACAAGCTACAACACAGTCAGCAAGTGGACAAGAGTGTGAAAATGGCAAGCAGAGTACTGGGATTCATCACCAGAAATTTTGAGCACAAGTCCAAGGACATTATCTTTCCCTTGTACAAGGCATATAGTGCGGCCACACTTAGAAGAATTTGCTTTTCATCTGATCGCCACATCTGTGCAAAGATATCGATAACATGGAAAGAGTCCAACGAAGACCAACGAAATTGATACCTCAGCTACGAAACAAGCCGTATGAATGTCACCTAAAAGAACTGGGTCTGATCTCTCTTGAGCAAAGACGACTCAGAGGGCAATTAATAGAAACATTGAAATATTTGAATGGCTTCAACGATGTACCTACAACAGGACTCTTTGAAAGAGACCTCAATTATCGCTTGTGAAACAACGGTCAAAAACTCAAGCATAAACCTCGAAAAACGACCTTAAATCAGCAGTTCTTTCCGTATTTCATAGTCAGCATTTGAAATAAACTCCCTTCCGATGTTGTTAGTGCGGAGTCAGTCAACGCGTTTAAAAATGGTCTTGACATATGTTGGGAGATACATCCTCCCTAGCTAAGAACTCCTCCTCCAGGAGTCTCAAATTCTTAACGGTGTGAAAGCTTGCAAGGCCACCTTTTTCCGTCTTCTTCTCTCTCCCGCTCCAACTACTCAGTTTGACATCTCTAAGCTCCGCATATGAGCGGCTCTTGATCGTGCTTGCGTGCATTCATGATTATCTCTTTGGCAGGGATTTTTCCCCTTTTTCTCTCTTTTCTCTAGTCTTCTATGTCCTACCATGGTCAAACCAGCGTAAGCAGGCAGTCCTTTAGGGGCGGGGGTGAATAGAACGTAGCAGTGCCAAATCTAATCTATTAAGAAATGCACTTGGAATATTCGAATACAGATATAATTTTATTGATTGAGACAGGTTATACCACGCGCTTAAGTGAGATTTGACCGAGTTGCTTTGTGTTCTAAGCCACGCCCATCGGACTCCTTACGCTAGTTTGACTATAACTTAATGGCAATAGCTCATAGAGGGCCGGGGCGTAAGTTCCGGTGTCTCTTGGGAGCGGGCCTATTGGTTTGTCTTCTGCCGCCTATCTTATCTAATATGTATAACAAGCACTTTATATACAACAGTATGGCAAGGGAAATCTTCCCTATCCATATAAAAATGATCTAATGACAGACATGAAATGAGGTATGATAATAAAAAATTTCAGCATAGGATATTTCAATTTTTCCGAAAATTTTTCTACACCTCAAAAGTAATCCCCAAATGCATCGATGCTGCCTGCGGTACCAGCGCTTTTCCACTGCTGAAAAGCTCCGTTGGGCATGCTGATATAAAGCGTGTCAATCACTTTCTACGATCCATTTTGGATGATTAAACCGGCGACTTCTAGATTAAATTTACATTTTTAAGCCTAGAAAGACGCCACAGGGTGCAGATCCGACGCTATATTATGTATCTCTGCGTGAGAAGTGATGACATATTGTTAATGGAAATGTCCTCCTTCGATCGTGGTAACTATATAGCTACATGAAGTTAAATTGAAATCATGTAGAAAATATAAACAATTGCCATTGTGGGTGTGAAAATATCAACCTGATCAGCAGGAAAACTATTTGGGCTTCTTGCTTTAAAGCCTGAATTGAAGAGTGAACCTGGTTCCTTGCTTAGACTCAAGGCGCAAAATAACTACTCTCGTTCCAACTATTTTATAAACTGAACTCTCTAACCTCTCCATTGAAAATTACCATTCTTAGGAAGAGTACTATTTGTGGTGCCCCACAATGGTTACAGAATTAAGTGCCTCGCCTTGTAACGCGCACAGGGACTGACTGGCTAAAAGCCAGTAGTGCTTGCGATTCCTGTAAAATTTTGTTTCTGATTTACAAGCTAGACATATGATTAAATTTTAATTTGTACTTGTGGGTACAACGCCTTTCCGAATCAACTGCTCTCTTATTACGACTACTATAGCTATGTAATTCCCAAACTTGATTAAGTAGGGTTACAGTACAGCGTATGACTTATAATGGTACTACTTAAATGAAGCCCGTCCACACTATCGCAGATATGTGCCGAGACTGCTGCGTTTTCGCAGATCGTTGCAAAATTTCTTCGTTATATCGCAACTGAGTAAGTTTTTGCGCATTTCCAATTTGCTAAGGCGTGTTGTGATCACGATTTCAGGGTTGTAGTTGCTACACCGGTAACCCAAGCGCTCTCTAACGAAGTCGAAATCATTACTCGGAAAGCGGCAGCGGCGAGTGCGCTACGGATTACTTTGATGCAAGTAAGTTCTCGCGAACAAATCGAGAATAGAGTGAACGCAAAAGTTTGCAATTGAACCAGTGAACTTCATAGCTCAGAGAAAGTAAGTATATAATGATATTGTTACCGAGCTTCAACGAGTTTACTTCGTAGCTCAGAGAAAGCTATTACAGTACGCAGATTTTTGTCGAGCTTCGTAGATGAAAATGCTAACAAGACAAGCACTCCGAAAACATGGAGCTCCGTCAAACGATGCAGTGCTAACGAAAAATCCGAACTAGTCTATAACCCAGGATTTCTTCCGGTGTATCATCAAAATTGAATGACCTATTCTTCGAAACATTTTTTAACAGTTCCTGTATGTTTTATTAAGATCCCTCCATAACTTTTGGAGTCACGTGGCTAACAGACAGAAAAAAAAAATCTACGTAACTAGACAAATGGACTGCTGGATCGCCAAAATTTAATTATCTGCTCCTAGAAACATTTTTAACACTTCCTGTAAGCTTCTTGAAGGTCCATCATCCAAAACTATTCGAGTTATGTTGTTGAGACAGAAAAACAGAAAGATAGACAAACAGTCAAACGGACAGACGGATTATTACCAAACTTCAATCATCTGTTGTTCGTGACAGTCCTAATAGTTCCTTTTGTTAAATTTCATTAGGCTCCGTCGTAACACTTTGAGTTATACCTTATCAAAATTTGGGGCCGCCGAGGTGTCGCCCAAAAGCTGAACTGCCCTTCTATCTCCTGCGCTGATCTTCAGCTTTGATAGGGCATAGCTAACAAGCAGTCAGATCAACACCGGAAAAATAACCTCTTTGGCAGAGGTAATTCGAAGAATCTATTTATTATTCAGCTTACGCCTCTCGTCGATAGATGGCGCTATCGTAACCACATTTCGGGTTACGGTACCAGGTTTGAGGTTGCGGTAGCCTAACTGGGTTGTGGTAACATCACCCCGCCGAATAGTTTTGTACGATTTTTTTTTCCTTACTGAGTACAAACAAATTAAATGTTTTAGTACTTTGTTTCCTTCTTAACAACAATACGAAAGGGCACAATTTTCTGAGCTCTGTTAAAAATAAAGTTGTGAATGGAAGGGTTAACACGATCAAACGCAGTCATTCCGCTGCGCTTTAGCTTATGCTAATAGTCGAGAATTAGACCGAATGCTGAATCCCCCAATTTTATTCTTTACGGTGGCTGATAATAAATACTGAACCTGTTTATATTCGCGTGGTACGTGGCGTGTCTACGATACTTCACTCTCATTATAAATAACAGTTACTTAAACGGTGCAACTTCTCGTTCTGTCTACGCGTGCAAGTCCTGTACGTATATCTCAAAGTACCCAATCATAAATGTAAATTATCAACTGATACATGCATATTTAGCACTCATAATTTTGTTCTCCAATGCGATGCGGCGATTTCCAAATTAACTACCACTCGAGATGTTGTTTTCATATGCTCAAGAGACGGAGCTGTCAAAAAAAAAAAACATACGTATTACCATAAGATGGGCGTGTCTTTTGTTGTGTAGCATATACCACTTGGTTTACCGCACTAATATAAATAATAAAGATTAGTGAGGAACTCTAAGACCGCACCTCTCCACCAGCAAATAATTCTCATTGGTACTGAACCCAGGATTTCTTCTTTTGTCATCACCAAAACTGAGTCATTTCGTTCTAGCAACATTTCTAATATTTCTCAAAAATTTTACGAAAAGTCGTGAATAGCTCTCTGAGTTATCTTCCAAGATATAAAATGACAAACACAGAGGCAAATACACAAACGAATAAGTACATAATCACCAAAATTAGACCGTTTGTCCTAATAATTTCTACAATTTTCATGAAGATCCGTTCATAACTTTTTGAGCTAGGTTTTTGACAAAAAAACAGTAAAGCAGACAAACGGCATAACAAATTATCACGTTGCGTGTGGGTGGCGACTTAATTAGCTGGACCTGTAGCGCAGTGCGGGATTTTCTTCGTTTCCTTCCGCCAGTGCCGCGCAGGCGATTAAAGTGAGAGTTTGTGCGGCGTATATTTTTGGTTAGTAGAAGCTAAACAAACAATAAAAAGCTTTGCCCGCCGGTGGTCACTCGGCAGATAAATATGTTGTGTTCTAATGCACTGCGGAGTGGACACCGCTGTCCACGACTATTCGTGCCCACTGGTGGATACTTCGTAACCCGTGAGACCGCGACGGTTATCCCTGTGAAATGTCCACCTGTGGTCAAGGCAGATGTGGCTGTGAGTGCAACAAATATAATTTTTTGCAATAAATTCGGGCTGCAGTCGGACTATTATCGGCGCAACATCACCTACTCGAAAATAAATTCTACTACTGTGGCACTTAGAGAAATAAAAGAAAATCCAAGCCAAAAGATATTACTTCCGCAATACTAAACAGACGAGCCATATGGTATCAAATTAAAATAATCACGAAATAAAAGACTTGTATCGAAAAGACAAAAAATATATGATAATCATGATATCCTGTGTTCCTGAGCATTCGGGTGCGCTGATAATTAAAAAAAGGACTTCTATAAGTACAGTGGTGAATAAACCCGACGGTGTGATTAACTATATCGCAAACAAAGGTCGCAGAAAAGTCCGATCGGATATTCTCGTACCACACAGCACTCAAAAACACTAAAAAAATGGTACCGAAAGCTTACTTTTGAATTTCTTACCGGAACAAGTTTGGTAAATGCTTCGTTATTTATAACAACAGTAGCTTTTAAAAAATAAACAGTCGTCAAATTGGAGTTAATGTTGTTGAGAATATGATAAAAAAAAATTGATGCACTTGAATGAAGCATGAGTTAGTCTTCAACCACAGAGAACTGCAATTTAGTACGCTTCGACAGGAATGCCTGCGTCTAAACGACTCACTCGAGAGCCTTGCAAATCATGCTGTGACAAGCTCTCCGAAAACGAAGAAGTAAGGAAACCAGGAGACACTGCAATAAAAATGAACACCTTAGCTTCAGTTGTGAAGGTGAAGACTTCTTTTGCTTTTCGTGCTCCTATTTGCAGCACAACTTGTAGGTACACCAGTTGAACACCCGTTAGATATTTGATAAGGCAAATTTGTGCTAAGTAGCAACACGTTTTCAATTTATTTTAACTAATACAAGTTGTATTTTTTGTTTCATTTTGTACGTTACAGCACCTAGAGTTATTTTTACAATAGATTTATCAATATTGTTTTCAATTTGTAATTTTTCTGAGAGTAGCGATGAATACTGCCACAGTTTTCATGATCATATTTCATTCATTAAAAGTTATCGGAAATTTCAAAAAAATAGTTCATTCTAAGTCGTAAATGATGTTTGTTTAACCTTAGTCTAGCTCTATAGTTTCGGATAACAATAAATAAGTGATACAATTTACCGCATATTTAATATTCTTCAATATAGCTGAAGTCTCTTGAGTGTCCCATCGGTGGGCACCCGCACTGTAGCCGACCCATCAGCGCCCACCAGGGGCACGCCGCAGTCAACGTGTTATAACAAAACTAGTGGCCCATGCCGTCATTATAAATGACGGCAAAAAATTAACACTTCACCAAAACCCCCGCCGTCTTTTGGGCTTCCTCATTTTTCCCCTATCTAATACTGAATAAAAATATTCCAAGGTATCCAACTTTTTTTTTTCGCCTTTTGAAATCTGAATTTTCTCC
>LQNS02278174.1:29421314-29440429 GCA_001587735.2 Parhyale hawaiensis | reverse complement strand
GGAATGGTCTTGATGGCTCTGTCTTTGCTGGTGCTGGTATTGGCAGCTTTAAACGATCTGTACACAGAGCTATTCTGTGATCTCGGATCTTCTTTTTTTCATTCTTTTGTTTTCACCACCCGCTGGGCTGGTTGCGTGGGGGTTTGTTAACCTCATGGAGTTTCTGCGTTCCTACGTAGCCAGCCTGGTGTGATTTAATAGTAATAATAATTTTTGACAACGCGGGCCATGAAATACTAAATAATTTGCGATGGCTGTAATCTAAAATACTCGTTCAGTGGATCAATATACGCCGGATTTACGTACATAATAAAGTGTCTCGAACTGGAGGATGAAGTTTTGCAAAATAAAAGCTTGCCTTCCAGTGAGGAGAATAAATGGATACGTAGTGTGTCAATAAAAACGAGTAACCCATACACGAGGATCAATCAGCGCGCATAGGAATAGCAAGCCAAGAAAGAAGAAGCAGAAAAGAGCAAAACATCATCGGCATGAGTATGAAAACGGAAGAAAGCAAAGGGGGCACGAAAGCCAGATGTCTCGAATGCCTAGCTAATGGCTTATACGTAACCTATGCAAACCCCTTGACATCGCTGCTCCCCATAGCATAAGGTGGACGTACGTAACTAGATAGGGAAGAAATTCGATGGACCTATGGGGCTATGGCATATGGACTATCCTATGGGGCATGGATTAGCTCTTTAATTCAATTGTATATGTGATACGCACGTGGAACCTACCTCTTGGTTGCAAGGGGTACGGGCACGATAATTTAAAAGCTGCTCTGGAAAATACAACTGGAAAACGTAACATATAAATCGAATTTGCTTTCAGACTGCGTGTTGAATATTAGTTAGACAAGCATAGAATCTGTTGACAGTGAGCCGTATGGGCAGCTCCTTGACGGGCAGAAAACGACGGCCGAATAGCGTGTGGTCTATGACCAGCTAAATAACGCCTCCTTTAGTGCGAAAGCAAAGACGATCGTGATTATTATTATATTCAGAAGTTTAAGTCTCCGTTTTCACAACAAAGGCGATGTCACAGAGGAAGAATGAAGAGACACATAGTGTGACGATAGACACGTGGAACTCATGCACGAGGGTGTTCCCACACAGGATCAACGAGCATGGGAACAGCAAGTTGAGAAAGAAGATGAAGAACAGATGGACGGAAGATCAGTAGGAATAAAAGGTGGGAAGGAAGCAAAGTGGGCACGGAAGACAGACAAGGCGATCGTGATGACGACCCAACGGGTCACGGGTCGTCTAGCTAGTAAAGAATAAAAGCACGTAAGGAGGATTGATACCTAACAACTTTGTAAGTCGAGCTCAATTCTACTGATGTCCAAACACAAACTTATGTTGAAGTACAGAAGCATTATTCTAGTTTACTATTCTGTGTCAGTGATGGAATCTACCGCGACAACCTCTTTGCATCTAAAATACAGAAACGTTGAAGGGAATACCATTTGACTGATGCACGTGAACCTCAACCTAAAAGTGCCGGACAAAGGGAATCGGAGTGTTCTCCTCTACAAGGGTCGCCGAATACAGAGAAATGGTCGCTTCTGCCACAGAGACACTACGAAATTGATGAACAGAAAGACAGTCATTTGAATTGATGATGGGGTCAGCTCCCTGTCGGTTTGCCCGGAGATTGCACTTTTACAAGGGACAAGATAGACGATCTCTGAAGCTATAGGGCTCGGTCTCAGGACTGCTTCATAGCAGAGCTGCGGGCTATCTTTTCATCAATAATGGCGACTCTCTCTGGGATAAAGGCCACGACTGTTACGTAATGGCTCTCGCTCTTCCCTAAACTCTTGTAAAAGATCGCCCTATTCCGAGCAGGTGTTAATGATAAATACTTTCTTACTGTGGTTTCGGTATACCTATAGCCATGGAGCTTGCTCCGATCTAAGGTAGGGAAGAAAGAAGGGAAATGTAGCATGTCGAGCAAACTCATGAACCGATGCATCGGAGGGGCATAAGAAAACCGGGCTTGTTGGTGAAAAATATGTGGGATCATAGGATTATTATTTCCATAAACAATATGCGGAAAGAGTTACTTCCGCAGCACGAGACAAAAAACTCAAAATTCTACTGACAGTGCCTTATTTTTGTGGACCAATGGCGGCCTCGGAGCTAAAACATTGTCATGTACTAGTTTTAGACAACGAATATTTTTTCTTAATTATTGTGGCTAAACAGGTGAAATAAAACACTCAGGTGACATCTGAGGAGAATGCTGAGCTGCCACATCGTCGTACTACTCTCCCGAAGCTTGCTATTGTCGGAGATACCTAGAACACTGCAGTTCCAAGTTCAGTATCTTGAAGACCAGCAGCAAAGAACGTAAGAGAGGACTCAATGAGACTGAAATAAAACTTGACCTTGATTGCATGTCAGTGAGTGACGTGACAACGACGAGTCGAAGTATTTGAGGGACGGATCTCAGGCCTTCGTAGGTTGGGCTCTTAATCCTAACCAAAAATATAAGCAGTGTTATGTTCTTGACGGGAGAGAAACAACATGAGCAGTTATTGCTCAAACATTCTGTACTTGTCGACAATTAGTTAAGCGTGTTTTGTGTGTGGGTGCAGCTCTAGTACACACAGTGCCTAGACATAAGTATTTGCACAACTCTATTTTTTTATGTATTTTAAAAAATTTAGGGACTGCTTTAGGATAATTAACACGGGAAGTTTATATAACATATATATAATAGGATATTTAAACAGAACAGTCAAATGTGCACTTATAACAAGAAAATTTAACAAGTAAAAGTAATGAGGGACAAAAGTATTTGACCAAAATAAATATGATGTTGAATCTTTGATATTTAATAGTATAAGTTGAGTAAATTAGTTTGGAAATTATTCTAGAACGTTCACGAAACGTCTCGAAACATATGCAATGTATAAAACCACAGCCGGCGCAATCATTACCTCTCTAGACCTCGTTGAAGTCACGCACACTCTCACTACAAGGCCCAAAGTTAAAGAAATCCCTGAAGCTACTCGTAAACGGATAATTCAACTTCGCACTGAGGGATTAACTTATAGAGTAATAGCAAAACGTGTCAATGTTCCTTTTTCAACGGTTGGAGCAATAGTCCGCAAGCATCAAGTAGTGACTGGGGCGGTCTCCAACCTGCCATAAGCTGGAGCTCCGCGTAAGATCATGGGTCGTCTTCGGCGCTACATGCTACGTAAAGTGACTAATGACCCAATGACAACTCTTGCTGCCCTTCAGAGTGAACTGGCGTCTCAGGGACTGCATGTCAGCAAGAAAAGTATTGTTATGGAATCAAACCGTACTGGCATTTAGTCTTACACTCCTCCTAAAACTCCTCTTCTTACAGCAAAACATGTCAAGAGCCGTTTAACATTTGCCAAAGACCACATGGACAAAGGAAATGAGATTTGGGAAGGAGTTATATGGTCTGATGAAACTAAAACAGAACTTTTTGGCCTAAACGAAGCTCGGCATGTATTGAGGAAATATGGTACTGGATATGACCCCAAGAACACACCATCACCACCCCAAGTAGCAATGAAAATCCTCTGAATATTTGCTAAGCACCCCAAGCTTCCCAGCTGAATATCCGCTCGACTTCCTAATTTACAAAATCACCGGGATCTTCATGTTGAATATTCATGAATTTCCCAATGGATATTGAACATCTTAAATCTTCGCAAACGGAACTTCAAGAACATAGGTAGCATCTGAGGCTGGTAGCCTCAGATGCTGCCTGTACATTTGGGCTGGTCTTGTTAGTCAACGAAGGCAATGAGTTTCATCTAAGGCTGAAACATAAAACGCAACATAGGCCAGTATTTCCCATTGGGAGTGCATATGAACCTACGGATCCCCTACTAGTTCAGGCGCGGAAACCCTATTGGTTCATGACGCTTAAAGCTTCTGTGACCATATTATATTGATTTTATCCCTTAAATGATGAAAATTACAGAATATTTCAAGGCTCTAGGAGTAAATATATAGGTTTAAGTAGCTTATAATAATATTTTACATCAATTTATTGAAATTGCAAAATTTTAACAATGGCATAGTTACCCCTATATGCTTTTGCTCGGTCACCAAAACTTAGTCTTTTCTATTTCGATAACGGCGAGAACAGCACATGTTGACCATCATCCAATGCCAATAGTCATTTAGGGCGAGTCAAAATAAATTCAAGAAATTTCAAAGTAAAAACTCGCTGTAGTGCATAATGGGCTGAGCTGGGATGCCACGTGACTGTGACATCAATAATTACATGTTTGGCGTATGTGGTTATGCCTTTGCCGTTCTGTATTAACTGAAAAACTACATATACAATACTCATTCAGTACGTAATATACTAAGTTGATGCCATTTTAATGGGGGAGATCCTTGTGCTTCAGAGCGATTGCACAGGGGTCGGTAGAAAACTGAACTTTGGGAAATACTGCCATAGGCTACATAGGTACTGCTTGGTGAGGTCTAGTTAAGCCTAGGCTAAATGTCGCTCTCACAATCACTTTTCGGGTTATCGTAACCTTTTTTAAGGTTGCGGTAGCCCGGTTTTGGCGCGATGGCGACACACCCCAAATGTGCTAGAGGAAATTTTAAACAATTGCACAATAGCACGGTTCACTGAAGGTATATATAAACATTTATTTGAAGTGTGGTAAGCATATGACAGAATCTTCAATACTATCCCAATTTTACTGTGCTTGAAACTGCTCCAAAATGGAGCCGGTATTTCTGTTTACACAACGAGTAGGCAGTCGCACAAATTATTTACTTTATGATTCCAATGTATATATGAATACTCATCCAATGATAATATGGTAACGCTTGATAGATATATTCTTTGATTTCATGCGCTGTGAATCTATTAAATTGGGATATTTAGAACTTCCTGGAATATTCAGAAATTAATATAATCGAATATTCATTACTGAATATGCATAGATATCAGTAATATCCTATACTCGGAATCGAATATACCAGAATATACTAAACAGGTGCATTTAGGCTTGATATCTTCAAATATTCCAGAATATTCGATTTCGGAAACTAGATATTCCGGTGCTTTGGAGGATGAAGTGAATAATATTCAAGAATATCTATAGGAGCTTTGTTTGCTACATGGGACAGTGAAGAATGGAGGGGGCAGCATCAAAGTGTGGGGTTGCTTTACTGCCCATGGTGTTGGGGATCTTCATATCATTGATGGCAAGATGAATAGTTTCATGTACAGGGAGATATTAGAGAAGAAGATGCTTACAAGTGCCAAAAAATTCTACGAACGGCGCAGATGGACCTTCCAACAAGACAACGACCCCAAGAAAACTGCGAATTTAACGAAAGAATGGTTTCAAAAGAAGAAAATAAATGTTCTTCCATGGCCTAGCCAATCACCGGACTGTAATCCAATGGAAAATTTGTGGCGTCTTTTTAAATCTGGTGTCCACAAACGGTGTCCCAAAAACCTTACTGAATTAAAGGTTATCTGCATGAAAGAATGGAAAAAAAATACCATCAAGTGAATGTGAAAAATTAATTTCAAGCTATAACAATCGTCTCCATGCAGTTATTGCCAATGAAGGTCACGCCACCAAGTAATAATGTCATAATTTTATTTTTGGTCAAATACTTTTGTCCCTCATTACTTTTGCTTGTGTTAAATTTTCTTGTTATAAGTGCTCATTTGACTGTTCTGCTTAAATACTCTATTATATAAATGTTATATAAACTTCCTGTATTAATTATCCTAAAGCAGTTCGTAAATTTTTTAAAATACATAAAAAATAGAGTTGTGCAAATACTTATGTCTAGGCACTGTAGCTGCTCAGTCAGAAGTGGGAGATTGAATGAATTAAGTCGAAAAGTCGAAAAAATTCGGAGAGATGTTCAAATGAGTTTTGTAAAATGCACTGTGAACTGAATATGAAGTGTACTTAGGCTTTACTTCAAAGAAGTTTTATCAGGGTGTCATATCAGCCCAGATCTTGCCTCTAGTGCTGTGAAAGTTTCCACCAGTCTCTACTGCAATTTTCTAGAGATATTTATCCATTGTGCAATTAGTATACGTACATGTACTCTTCAGCTGTGTGCTTAAGGGATGAAATTTGCAAGTGAAGACGATTTTTCTGGTAAAACTAAATAAAATACTCATAGGCTGCTCAATCATCACTCGTCGATGTTGACGTCATTGATGACGTCACTTTTTGATGCTAATTTCTCGTGAGTCCTCCTCCCGTAACGCTCTTTGCTTCCTAATGAAGACATTTCAACGAAATATTGCTTCTTGTACGCCACCTCCACCTTAAGCAAGCAAATGATCATAGCGTGCATTGCATGGCGTATGATCATATTCCCAGCCCTGGAATACATTGACGTCAGCCACTGGCAGAACACTGCCCATCACTTTCAGTTTTCTATGGCATGGCTGGTGCAGGGTGTGGCAGCTACGACTCCCTTCAGTTTTAATGTAGTCCTACCAGAGGTATTTCACACATATTAGTGCCGTACAAGGCGACTAATAATAAGGTTGAAGAATTTGAGTAGCTATAGATTGAATTGGAAAGTTAGGAAACCTAATTCTTGTTTCCAAAGCATCCCAGTTCATTCTGTGGAAGCGAAATTTGCATGCATTTGAATACATTTTGCGTGTTCTGCAATGCATTTGGATGCACCGAAAAACAAACCTTTGTTTGGAGGAGCAAGTTGCATCAGTTCACTTCTATCATGCTAGATATCCTACTTGTTTTCAAGCCATACGAGGCACCTGTGACATTAGCATTGTACAGCCTGTAAGATGCACCAAGTTGCTGGAAATTTCGTCCTCAGTAAATGCACTTGCATGTTTTAAAGTGAAACACTCAAGTTTTCCAGTGGAGTTCATGTTTTTATATTTTGTTGGACAACCGTTAGAGATTTCATCTTCCGAGTGCTAAGTTTTAAAGCGGTAGCAACAGAAGTTTTTCAAGCGTCCATCAAACTGAAACACATGGAAAACAAATGTATGAAGATACTTTTGTGGTCAACTATAAAGCCCAGTTTACGAGTGCTATGTAGCGCGTGGCCAAGTGCAAACTAGACCTCTAGAACTTCTTTACGAATTTTAGACAGCTCTTAGAAATAGTTGATATTACGCGATCTTCAACCCATACGTAAGTTAAGCTTTTGATCATTTATAAGAACGCTAACGATAAAACTAATCACGGTAACGGTGCGTAATTACTATGGCCCTATTGATACCAATTAATTCGCAAGCAACCCTCATGTTTTAATCGCGACAGTACTGGCTGTAGGGTTCGAAAGTAATTTCGATTAAATTGGAAGTTAAATGGAGACGGCTATCTCTTTAATCACCAACTAACGAATGAAAATAGAGCTCCCATTAGGGAGTAGCGAACTAAATCAGTCGGGTTAAGTTACTCTCTGTGACTGTGAGTGGTTTCCATTGCTGTCTGCCCTAATCACCCTTACATTAGAATTAATGACTTTGATACGTATATCGCATTTCTTCATGATTTCACTTGTTCTTCGAATGTTTCCAAAATGCCATGATAAAGACGATTGACGACGTCGTGGGAAAATTTTCAAGGAGAAGATGCCTTCGTGCTTGGGCACGCGCTGCATGCAGCTCAAAGTGAGCTGGGCCTTAGGCCTTTGGCGGTCAAAATGATGTCAACTAAAGCGCATTGGCCTGATTCCATCCGGATGTTCATATATGAAGGAAAAATGAACATCAAGAAGGTTAAGTGGAAGAAACTTAATCACACTGGTACTTTAGATACCTAGTGTGGTATATTAAGCTTCGTGAAATAATGACTACCCGAAACTCAATATTATTATGGAGTCGACTAGGCGTGGACTGTAGCATCTCTGTTGAAGATATTTCATCGAAGAATGAAGACTTGAGGAGAATGGATGAAAATCATATCAAAGGGCGGCTACTGCTAGCAGTAGTAGCCACAGTTCTTTACTACAGATAGTTATGTCAAGCAATAGAGCCTGCAGCACCTGCAGTTGCAGCAGAGTGGCGTCACTCAAAAATGTATCAGCCAATAGCGTAACACCTTTTGCAGCGGGGCGTCCTGGGTAATGCAAAGTCAGAGACATCTTGGGTATTTCCAATATGGCGTCTTGTGTAAGAGAGGGTAAGTGTGTTTCGCAATTATTTATTACATAAACGTTGGTAAAATTGTTCAGTTACAGTTTATTGTGCTTTTCATGTGAGAATAACATTCTACTTTATAATTTGTTGTAATGCAAAGTTTTCTTGGTGCACGAAAATCGCCTAATTATGTCTTTTTAAACTCATGCGAATTATTCTATTCCGCGCAAAGCTTTCGCTTCAACTGAGGCGAACATTTTTTTTTAATGGCGCTGATAATTAAGATGCAATACAATACATCAAATATATGGTCTATTATTTTCCTTTACTTATGGTATTAAATATAAGGCCAGTATGGGTAGTTCCAATTTGAGATAATAAATGATAAACAATTGGCGGAAACTTTTTCTGGTATACTGCAGTGCCAGGAGCCGCCGCTCGGGGTCTCATTTGTTTACACCAGCATAGTCATGTGGCAGTCGCCTATTGGCTGAAAGTGACGCCAGTAACGGCGGTCGCTGATCGGCTGAAATGGTGTCACGGCGGTCGCTGATTGGCTAAGATTGGGCGAGAGGATGTTCCCTTTGAGCTGACACAAGTATCTGTAGTAAACGAACTGTGGTAGTAGCTTGAATTTGACCTTGACACCTCGTATTGATCCCTTCCCAGGTCGTATCAAGGATACCTCAAAGATGCAATAATTTTTCCTATCTAATACTGATGAAAGCGTTACGGTGATACTAAGTAACTAACGGAGGGACAAGGAGAATTATCATATACTGTAGATGAACGTTGTACATACAGCATGAATAGTCTTTCGAATGCAAAATAAAAAGCTTCAATGATACCACCCGTTGAAAGCAAGGTGGTTTAATAGAAAAGAGAAAGCCAGGAGCATCTTCCGTGAGCTCAAGATTCCGGTGTAGCTGCTGCCAGTCGTCGTATGCACCAATTGCATATTAGTACATCAATTTGTTTGTTCCTCCCGCGTCACTTCCACCAGCGAGATTAACGTGTGTTCGTTCGTTACAGTCGTCGGGTGCATAGGCGTACGGGAGGAAGTTTGCTTGGGGGGCAAGACACAATTTGCTCGGATTTTAAAAATTTCAAGAACTTATCTAACTTACTGTACATCGAAGTGAAAACTATCAAATACTAATATCTGATAAATACGGTAGTAAAGTTAAGAAGAAAGTACATGGTAGGACTAAAACTAAACGTGTGGCGATTTTCTTTTTTTTTTACAACTGCAGTTTCCCATTTATCCTTAGCTGCCGATATTAATGCCGAGTCTCAGTTTCCAATGCAGATTCCGCCATTTATCAATTACTAATATATAATAGTTAGTTAAGTATGGTTTTACCTGCTTTGCAGTTCTTAGGCTGAGTAGGACTTGATTGTCTATTACATATATAAGAAACCGTTAAAAATTACTAATGGAAGCCCCGTGTTAATTTTTGGCTTCCTTAGAGTTTTGGGAAACTTGTGTTATGGCATTTGGTGGAATTTGTAAGCGTATTACAGTTACTGTACCTGCACCACAGCATATTATTATCAACCTCGTTGCTAATGAGTAGCACTGCTGCGTAAAAATATAACCTACGATGCGATGATGATTCAGCAGTGTCATTGCATGTAACGCATCACCAGAATAATGAATAACACTCAACAAAGAGTTTTCTACGTAAATTTGAGATTTTTCAGTTAATAAATGGTAACTTGCATGCGCTGAATACGATATGGTATCCGTTTCTCCTCAACGGTTTTTGTTTTTTTTTTTGTTAAGCCGATTATCAACAAAACGAAATTTGACACTATTAGGCGTTGTTGATTGGGTCGTGAAAGTCGATTAAAGCCAAGCCACTCGACTTGACTTGTCCAAAACTTCAGACTTTTGCGCTAGCTGCGACAGGGTGGTTTGAGTCACAGGTTATTGACATGTAATAGATTACCTGTTAGACTGCCAGAAGAAGCGCGCTATTACGCCATAGAATGGCGTTGTAAATGGCTCAGTGTAGTTTGGTTGCTTCCAAGATTTGAAATGCAATACAAAGTGACGATGTCAACGACCCTATATACAGTTCCGTACTAATAAAGTCGAGCGGGCTTGGCCTAGATTGACTTTAACAACCCAATCGAACGCATCCAGTATCGGGAACTAACTGCCCAAGAACGAAAAGAGCTAACATCTATAATATATTCAACCGAATTATTGTTTTATCGGGGCTCTGACGCCAAATTTCTCTTTGGTTTCCCTAAGTCAAATCAACTTTCCCAGCACATGTTTTTACGCGTTCGTAGTAAGATAGGTGACTACCATACGGGTAGGAGTATTTATGTAATTTTAGAAATAGCTGTCATAGTGCACGTGATGTTCAGATCGTATACGTCATGTTATAAGTTTTAATAGGTGTTTCTTCTCAGCAAAATGATATGGCTTCAGCTGGGAGATGTTCCTGGATTGTGTGCATTGTAGTTTGTTTCATCTTCCTTTAATATAATGTCACTTATGACAGAAATCCAGTCATAAACTTCATAGCTTACTTACTCTGTTTATCGTCAACCAGTAACGCACGGAATTTCGAAAGATCGGTTTTTTCTTATCAGTGTAGATCTAAATCCTGGCGTGATGCCGAGAAGTTGGTTTCATTTTCGTTCTTAGGGCATCAAAATTATACTCGATCATCTGAAAAACTGGGACTAACTAAAAAATTTTTCTGTAGACCAGTGTAACGCTTTGTTAAAATTTCGATTGGCTTTATTTAAACTGTGATTCGGTACCTATTATGAACATAATATTCGGCACAGCAGATGTAAGCAAGAACAATAGACGTAACTATTCTTTCATGACGTCCCGAAGCCATATTCAGCTAAAAAAAAACTGAACCCGTTATTAGTAATTGCTAAAGTGTGATAGATAACTTAACATGACATTCAGTATCATAGCTATTGCCACAATCATAGAAAGCAAAATTACACGTACAAGCACACATAAAGATGAAACCACGTAGCGGTAGATCATAAACTTGACCTGATTCATGGAAACCAATGTGATACCTGAAATTATCGTATCGATAATAACTCAAATCAGTTAAACTACATTACCTTTATTTAGTTTTTGATTTGTGAATAATCAGTTTTGTCTGAAGATCGAGTTGTTTATTATATGCTAAGAACAATGAAAAAAACTGGTCTGATACTGAAAAATAGGTGTCATTTCGTATTTACCGCTTCAGAATTTTGCCCTACAGCAGTTAAAAAAAACTTGAACAATGATTTAATTCTTGACTAGTGCTATAGATCACTCTGACCAACGAATCGGCGTTTGCGAAAATGTGCCGATGCCCCAAAACTGCCAATTCTCACAGATGCTGATATCTTCTAAAAGTGCGATACTTCCTGTTGCCGAATAATTGGCACACCCCCAAGTAAAACCAATATACAGTAGTTTAATAGGATTTTTTCCATACTCAAGACCAGCGTTTTAACTTACAACATTATCCGAGCGAGTTCTTTCTTGAAATCTTCTTGGCCGATTTTGATGATTTTGGTCCCACAAAAAATTGTAATTTTAAGCTCAATCTGCTTTCACTATCAATTTATCCTTACGCTCCCATACAACCCTGTTAGGTGCGCCAATTTTCTATAATTGGGCCAATCAAAAACAATTGCGTTTAAAACACTATTTTTTCATTCCCTAGTAGCAATCGTCATTCGTTTTTTTCGACAATTTCCTCGTAACACTCAGATTTTAGACTAAAAAAATGTAACTCTCATATCTAGGTGCATGACCCATCAGTTCAACCTTAGGCACATATGCATCTCTGTCAGGGTTAAGATGGTGCTTGGCACGCGGGAGGGATAAGATTTAGTGTTTCAAATTAATATTTTTATTAGCCCGGTAGTAAATTGGCACATGGAACATGCCCATTTCATCATTTTTTTTAAACCCTGACAGGGTTGTTTGGGTACCTAGGGGTAAACTGATAGTCCACGCAGGTAGAGCTTAAAATTACAATTTTTCGGGACCAAAATCACCGCAAAAGTTTGCTCAAAAAAAGTGGGAGACAATACGTAGGCAGCTGAAACGCTGGCCAACAAGACATGGTACTCAGTATGCAATACTGTATTTCTACATGGATCGTTAAAACATGTGTGAACCTGCAAATAACATAATTGTGTAATTTGCCCATGTCAGCGTTGAATATGGTTTTGGCAAAGTGGCAGTTTTATTAATAAACTAATCCTGGATACAAGTCCACAGCCCTACAATATCACTGATCTTTTCGTATTTGTGATCTCATCCTCATTACTGTAAACAAATCTTGATTTTTTATGTCTTTATAAAATGCCCGAATATCCCTCGCCATTTGCCCGAATATCAGCAGTCATCCGAGTTGCCCCCAATGCCCTCCTGGCTCGTACGCCTATGGTCGGGTGCCAGAGCAAAGAGTTTGGAATACAACAAATGGGGAAACTGTACGGCAGGTTTTATCCCTGTCGTTTCAAAAGGGTACGCAAGTGGCGCTAGCGTCGTTTTAAGCATGGGGCTCCAATTTGTTAATTCAATCTCCCACATGTTTTGTTGTGCAGAGTCCGATGCGTCGCAATCAAAACTAGCAAAAAATAACGGTAGCAGTTCCCTACCAGGAATCTATATTGGGCAACGATATCTTTGATAATTACGAACCCTAAATCAATATATTTTGGAATAGGAGCTCAAAACTCCTTCTGCTATCGAAACCACAAGTTAAGGCGACATTTTAGTTATTCCCAAAACAGCGGTGTGCAGTATATAAGCACCAATACTGATTGAATACTAAATTAAACAGCAATATTTTTAAAATTGAACATTTCTAACGTTTACGATTGATAAATCAATTGATTCATAAAATTACTGAGCATTCAAACATGATATTTTTCAATATCATGCCACATTGGAACTTGCATATAACATGTAGCATTTTCACGTTGTAGTGTCTCCATGAGTATTAAATAAAGTTTAATATTATGCAGATGAAATTATACAAAAGTGCCGCCAGAGGGCGACGGAAATCGGGACAAAAATTTGCACGTACTTTCCGCTCTTGTTATATTCTAAAATCTTTGGCCAAAGGCACTCACTTTTATAAACGTGTCACAACCAAACCGGAATGGTTGGGACGCTGGCTGGTTTTTAAAGCGATAGGGCTCCCTCCTCCCTATTAAGCTCCTTGGTTGAAGGTCTACCATGCACGAGTAAAATGGCATTCCATTTAAATGTGCATTTTCAGTTATTAAATGAGCTAGAGTCATCAGATATGAGTGAAAGCGTCCTTGATTACCAAGGGTGAGTTCAAACGTCATTCGTATCAATGCGTTCACTCATTCACTCGTCCGAATGCTTTGCAGCTTTGTTATCAGAACAGTTTTGTGTACGCCACAAAAGTTACTAAAATGTTAACCGTCAAATGAGTCTCCTGTACAAGGGTCATGAGGCAAAGTACGAATATCTCTTCAGACATGGAGGAAACTGAAAGTCAGAAAACAGTGAACTTGTCTGCTACTTCTAGGGCACAGTAAGACATTCGGAGGAGAGGATAAGCGAACGCGTTGATAGGAATGACGCGTGAATTCGGCCGTACGCGGTCTTGCAAGTGGGTAAAGCCGCAGTCTGCTCCATGGATGTCAACTGGAACTGGGAATCCATTCCAGGGACAACCGCGCAATGGAAAAGAGATTCGGAATTGAATGCGAAATCAACGTGGCATGATAGGTGAAGAATCAACGTGGCATGATAGGTGAAGAAAACGAAGCAATATGATCTAATGTACATAATGTGCAGCTAAGGACTCATTCAATTATTGATTCATCAAAGTCGATCTGAACCAAGTCCACGCGTTCAAAATTGCAGACAGGTGCCTTGGCTGCGCTCCAGTGAAGCAAATCTTAGGCCCTAACCTTGAAACAATTACCCAAGAGGCGGCCACAACTCAGGACATGTTTAACTGGACCCCAAAATTAAGCCTTCAAGGCTTAACTTGTCCGAACCTTCAAATAGAAGCGTTGGCTTTCTCACTTTAAATCGTGTTACCAGTATTAGGAGAGACCCGCGACTATGTTGAGCCGGCAGATAACTCCACCTCACGGAGCAACATTGTATCTCTGGAAGTCTCAGGAGGAACCACTTGACGGTCAATGCCTGAAACTTAATTCACTGGGTCGAGGCCAGCGCACCAGTGTGAAGTTTCGAACAAGCCAAGCCTCGAAGATTTGGATTTGGCACCCAATCGAACATGCCTTATCCCACGCTGCGTGAAGTACAGCATTCAGCTACCACAAGGGCACTTAAGTTCTTTCAACTCCCGCAACACAATAATCGATACATAGAGTTGAAATCGTAGGTGTTGTCGAAAGTTTGAGAAGAGTATCGAATTCGAATAGCCCATTCGCGTGAGCCCTTACATTACTGCGAACATGGCGTCTTTTCCTTATACAGTAGACGAGTAAGATTAACGAGCGCGTCTTTTAGTTGTTATCGTCGGACGCAGAGCTTCAAGAAGAAAACAACACCGTGAACATACCAGTACTGCTAGCGAATTAAATTGTTGACAAAACAGTCATGTTTTCGCTGAGCACATCGTCACCAGTTCTAAAGTTGGTAAGCAAAAATCACGTCAAGCGTTTGATTGTTGAGGGGGAGACTGAATTTCTCATGCAGTTGCACCTGTCAAAACTGTCTCGCGCTCTGGATATAAATTCATAAATTGGAACACTCTCTTCTTCCCAGAGCTGCCGGCCTAGAAATGTGTTCGAAGCGCTGGACTGAATATCAAATAAATGTTAGAGCAGCAATAGCCTTAGCTTCTGTTTGTTAGCAGCTTGGGTTGTGTTGTTGAACTTATTTATGGAAATAACTAATCCATCATCTTCCGGTTGTGGTTCCAGCAAAAATCAAGTTCTTGGCTCACTTCTTAGCCCCCCTCCCCCCAAAAAACAAGTGAATAATGCATTGGGCGAAAGACGCGGCCATCTAAAGATTACGCTATGCATTACTTCATCCCACCTCATATCGACAGTATATACGTCACGGGTCTCGACGTTTTGCCACTCGCGAACCCTCTCCCACAAAGCTTGCTACCCACACATGCCCATGCTATTTATCAGCAGCTTGGTTTACTCTTGCATCTACTAATTGAGAAAAGAGAGAAAATCTGCGTTTTATCGCGCCAATCCAGTTTTTTTTTTTATTTTTTACGTAGATTATACTTCTGCCTATCTTCGAAAAAAAAAAAAAACTCCTCGACAAATTTTAATCGTTGTTGCGCAAAAAGAACTTAACTTAGATGCACCAACATTAATTTTAAGCCCCATGAATCTCTAAATCCCGCCAGGGTTAGAGGTAGCAGAAATAACAAATTGGTTCCGCATTTTCTAACTAAGGGAGAAAATTAATAAAAATTATTATGTTCCAAATTGCGTCATCGCATCCCTCTTCCAAGCAGAGAAAAGCCTTCATTTCCCAGCGTACTGCCATTACTCTGCCAATACAGTAAGTAGAGTTTAACCCGTCCTGAACATAACTTGTTGCAGTTTTCACGATGTCTTCCTGAAAACTCCAGCAATGATTTAATCACTGCGCGCAAAACGACAAAAATTATTGTCCTACGCATTATTTGTTTTTCTAATAATAGAAAAATAGCTCTTGAGCACTTCATCTCAATCCTCGCTAGCAGAGAGTAACATTTCATTTCGTCCAAAAATCTGCCATTACCCTACGAAGACCAGAAAGGGATATCTAGCTGTTCTTTCCAACTTGTTACCGAGAAGTGCTACACCGATTTTATTTATTTCTATGCCAGAAAGTTGGTCTTTTTTCCTTCTACTGACGTGCATTACACAACTTTATCGTAAAGGTCTTCGAATCCCTGCCAAATTAATGACTGTAATGAAAAATATTTGTTCTGTCAATAATTACTTAATTAATGGTAAATACAATTCTTTGGCTACGAACACTCGTTTTCATCACTCACAGGAGAGCGTTTATTTGCCCCAGAAGAAAATCTTGCATTAACCAACCAGCCACGGTTGCAAATCATTTCTAACCCAGTTTTCCGAGGTAAAGTTTCCGAAGCAGGTATTTCAAAATCTTCCTCCTTCTCAAAGACTATTCGACTAATATTCGTAGGTTTTAGCGTGAAAATGTTTCCCTTACTCGCCTCTACCTGCGCGTTTCGTTCACATCACCCTGAGATTTGTCATGACCGTTAGACAATGTGGGTAAGGACAGTTTTGTGGGGGAAAGAGACGGGAGAATAAGTGGTGCAAACTCGTCATCTGCAACAGATAAAGAGGTAGCTACATTGTTGCAAGATATTTCCGAGTCGCCATTATTCGAATTATCGACGGCACAACAAGCAGTGTTCGTGCTTAGTTTTACACTAGAAAACTTATAAAGAACGCATTAGAGAAAATGAATGGTGTAATGGAAAACAACAGCGCGGTAGAAGTTCACAAGATAATTTTTTTTAGCACAAAATTATTGAAAGTCGGCTTAGTTGTTTGCGAAAAAAACACTGGGAAAAAAATGTACCCTAGATGATTAGGGTAAAACGGCTCTAAGCCCAAGCACGATTCGAAGTGATTACATGCGGAAAAAGCAAGAATGTTACTCCTCACTCGTAAGAGACAACCTTAAGTGTTTTACGTCAAAATATTTTATTGTTTGGTAATATATTGCCTGTTTTTCGCCCTTGGCGTGGTAATAAATACTTCCAGTATCAATTAATAGCATAAGCAAGTAACGGTAAAGAAAACACTGAGTTTGCGCACAAGAGACTATATCCGGCTCTACAATTTTCTGAGATCAGTTGGAAAGGTTAAGAAGTTCGGATGAATGTTATAGCCGACTTTTCCTTTTTAGAAGGATATTGAAAAAAGAGGGATATATATAACCTGAACTGAACTTAACCACTTTAACTGATCTCCGAAATGTGCAGAACCGGACACCATCGCTTGTGGGTAAACTACAATATATAATTATTACTATTATTATTATTATTATATTTCAGTTTAACCACCGTGGCCCCAACTCCCTAACTCAGTGCTACAACCTGTAGATGAACGTGACTTTCAAAAAGCGATATGTGACGTACATGCTTTATAGCCAAATATTTTCCATTTGCCAATTAGTACAAATAATAGAGTGTCCGCGCTGTCAAAAATGACAGCGAGGAAACTGTAATGACCCTTGCTCTCTGATGACAGTTTTGTTAATACAACTGTCTAATTGAAGGAACATAGTGATGAGCGTTCACAACTTCACAATTGCTGAACAGCTACCATTAAGTTAGAAAATCGTAGTATATGCTATCTAGGTCTTTGAACCTTACAGACTCAATGAATTGGAAATCCATCACCAACAATAATTTAAAGCCTACCGCCTACCCTCCCTAAATGGCAAGCAAAGTTCTTTCCTACCTACAGTGCCTAGACATAAGTATTTGCACAACTCTATTTCTTATCTATTTAAAAAATTTAGGGAATGCTGTATGATAATTAATACAGGAAGTTTAAATAACATATATATAATAGAATATTTAAAGAGAACATTCAAATGTGCACTTATAACAAAAAATTTAATACAAGAAAAAGTAATGAGGGACAAAAGTATTTGACCAAAAAAAAAAATTATGACATTAGTACTTCGTGGCGTGACCTTTATTGGCAATCACAGCATGGAGACGATTGTTATAGCTGGAAATTAACTTTTCACATTGACTTGATGGTATTTTTTTCCATTCTTCCAAGCAGATAACCTTTAATTCAGTAAGGTTTTTGGGACACCGTTTGTAGACACCAGATTTAAAAAGACGCCACAAATTTTCTATTGGATTAAAGTCCGGTGATTGGCTAGGCCATGGAAGAACATTTATTTTCTTCTTTTGAAACCATTCTTTCGTTAACTTCGCAGTATGCTGGGGGTCGTTGTCTTGTTGGAAGGTCCACCTGCGCCTTCCGTAGAATTTTGTGGCACTAGGAAGCATCTTCTTCTCTAATATATCCCTGTACAAGAAACTATTCATCTTCCCATCAATGATATGAAGATCCGCAACACCATGGGCAGTAAAGCAACCCCACACCATGATGCTGCCTCCTCCATGCTTCACGGTGGGGATGGTGTTCTTGGGGTCATCGGCAGTACCATGTTTCCTCCATACATGCCGAGCTTCGCTTCGGCCAAAAAGTTCTATAATTGTTTCGTCGGACCATATAACCCCTTCCCAAAACTCATTTCCTTTGTCCAGGTGGTCTTTGGCAAATATTAAGCGGCTCTTGGCATGTTTTGCTGTAAGAAGAGGAATTTTACGAGGAGTGTAAGAATGAATGCTAGTACGGTTCAATTCCCTAACAATAGTTTTCTTGCTGACATGCAGTCCCTGAGACGCCAGTTCACTCTGAAGGTCAGCCCGAGTTGTCATGGGGTCATTAGTCACCTTACGTAGCATGTAGCGCCGAGGACGACACATGATCTTACGCGCAGCTCCAGCTCTTGGCAGGTTGGAGACCGCCCCAGTCACTTGAAGCTTGCGGACTATTGCTCCAACCGTTGAAAAAGGAGCATTGACGCGTTCTGCTATTACTTTATAAGTTAATCCCTCACTACGAAGTTGTATTATCCATTTACGAGTAGCTTCAGGGATTTCTTTAACTTTCGGCATTGTATCAGGTATTTCAAATCGGCATTTAATTTCACAAAGGATTTAATAGTTTTCTCCACATTTCTAAAAACACATTTCTCTTCATTACTGATTTTAAAAAGAACAATTCTAGAGTAAAAGTAGGTGCATGCTATATAAAACACAACGTTTCGGCCATCCACTACTGGGGCCATCATCAGGTATGTATCTGGTCTGAAATAAAAGGAAGCACAATAAGTAAGGTACATGATTACATTCTTTGTTAAGGTACGTAAGTAACAACTAAGACTAAAGCGTGAGGGAGCGCTGTTGCTGCTAGCA
>LQNS02278174.1:29407474-29420224 GCA_001587735.2 Parhyale hawaiensis | reverse complement strand
TGTTACTTACGTACCTTAACAAAGAATGTAATCATGTACCTTACTTATTGTGCTTCCTTTTATTTCAGACCAGATACATACCTGATGATGGCCCCAGTAGTAGATGGCCGAAACGTTGTGTTTTATATAGCATGCACCTACTTTTACTCAAGAATTGTTCTTTTTAAAATCAGTAATGAAGAGAAATGTGTTTTTAGAAACGTGGAGAAAACTATTAAATCCTTTCGGCATTGTAGTGAGAGCGTGCGTGACTTCAACGAGGTCTAGAGAGGTAATGATTGCGCCGGCTGTAGTTTGTTTAAATTGCATTTGTTTCGAGACGTTTCGTGAACGTTCTAGAATAATTTCCAATCTAATTTATTCAAATTATACTATTCAACTTAAAAAATTCAACATCATATTTATTTTGATCAAATACTTTTGTCCCTCAATACTTTTACTTGTGTTAAATTGTCTTCTTATAAGTGCACATTTGACTGTTCGGTTTAAATATTCTATTATATAGATGTTATATAAATTTTCCTGTATTAATTGTCCTAAAGCAGTCCCTAAATTTAAAAAAAAAAATACATAGAAAACAGAGTTGTGCAAATACTTATGTCTAGGCCCTGTATGTATTTTATAGCGTACTGTTCAAGATGCAAATCCATAAACATCACACTGATATTCAGATTCGATGTTATGATTCATCATCAACAGCAACCGCTCGGCGACCATCTACTCAAATATTGATCTGACTTTCAAAGGTCATCGCATACGCTGACGAATACAGAGCTATGTGCTTTGAAACACGAAAACGCTGCTTTTCGTTGGGACGGAAAAAACAGCCCACCAGCAGGGCGAGACATTTTCTTTTCCTTCCTTCCCCAGGATGTCAGCACGCACAATTCGCATCAGAGCTGCTACGTAATATTAGTAAGTCGCTTCACGAGCAGCGGTGGTGTGTGCAGGAATTCTGTTTTGCAGACCATCTTGTTTCATGTCGCTTTTTATTTAGATTCAGAATAATTCTTAGTCAAGGTATCCAAAGTAGCTACGCACTCTTGAGTCACGAGCACATTATATCGAACACCTGGAACTAAAAATCCAAGCCTAAATTAAAAAAAATCATAAAACAAGCTGAAATTTGACAAAGACTTAACTACTGCAATTCTCTCGAAATACGAGCGGAAATTCGGAATACGAGCGAACTTCATATCAAGACTTTGCAAGTCGGCACAGAGCATGCTCACTCCCTCGCCAAAAAGTGTTGACGGGCAGGACTACGAATAGGTTTGTCGTTGATGCTCGACACTCGGCCGGAAAGCTCCCCTGCGCTTAGCCCGGAAAGCTCCCCTGTGCTTAAGAAGCATTGGTTGACGGCAGTCCGACAGTGTAAAGGCTCGTTCGACTGGGTAGTAAACGTTTAGGCCAAGTCCACTGACTAGACTTGCCCGAAGTGCAGACTAGAACTTGGCTTCCTTACCCTGACTCGTACGGCTGGTGATCGAATCAGTCCGATAATACTGGGCGGGCTGAAATCTTCATTTTACAGAGTAAGGTTTAGTTCATGGAAATCTTAAAGGTACCTAACACACTTGGAGTCAACGCCTGAAGTTTGAATCAACAAGTCAAAGCCAGGGCATCTGTCTGAAGATTCGGACAAGTCAAGTCTCAAAGGCTTAATTTCGCGGCCCCGTCGAAGATGCCTTAAGGGTAACAAATTTTGTCAATACCTTATACTTCTTACTTTCCTTACTTGGCCGGCATAGTATGTTGCCTACCTGACATCTATTCCAGCTGAACAACACCTTGCTTAACTTATGCTTAACAAAACTAAACTATTCTAACCTAACTAATGCACTCAAGGAGCTTATGTACAGCAACGAGACGGATTAGTCGCTAGTTTGTTCTCCTTGACGAGATTCGGGACATGAAGAGGCTAGAGGACATACCTTTTTGAAAAAAAGGGCAGCCCATGTACGGAAAGGAGCGAAGTGCAACAGAAACAACGGAAAGACGTGGAATATGACGATAAAACAATGCAGGTTGCTTCTAGTAATAGGAAGGAAGCGAAGCAACGTGACCATGAAAGAAACACCCGTGCACAGACATGGGGCTATCAGGTATATAACCTACCTATAAGGTCTTCATAGGGACGAGACTCCCCATACCAGAGGATGAGCGAAGCTAGCTAACTTATTCTTATGGCCTACATGTATGTGAGCCATCTTTTGCTCCCTGTGGTGTCGGAACTATCACGAATCTTATTGTAATAACATGAATAAATTACAGAGAATGATTCACTTGATGAGTGATAAGACATATTTTACAGACACGCCATTTTCTTAACACAGTTACCATTCTCAAATATATTTAGCATATTTTGTTTACCATATCCCCCACATGCTTGTAATTTTCCGCATAAATCAACTATGCTGTACACATTCTTAGTATTTTCTATTCATATTTACAATTTGTTATCTATATTCCCATTTCTATGTATAACTATCTGTTTTCAGCGCAACGGAAATCAGAGCAGGAATTGCATATCTGCATTAATCTTACAGTTTAGTTTTAAAACTTTCTCCACCTTCCTAAAATTCACGAGGCTATCACATGTCAGCTCTCATAAAGCCAATCGGGAATTAAATTTTAAAATTGCACATATCACTGTATTAAAATTTCTGACAACGTTTCGGCTATCGACAGCAGCCATCTTCAGGCAAGAAAAATCTTACCATCTGTAAAAATAAGGGCAAAGATTTAATTCTAGCGAAAGTCTTGCATGTATAATATGAAAAACGTTCCATTGCACAACGAGGTACTAATCACAAGCTAGTTTTATCACAGTGGAAAACACAGTATCACAATTTTGTACTTTTAACAATCACAGGAATTGCAGCAGCAACAACAACCTACACTTAGCAAGGTTGCATGACAATGACGGCTACCCGCTTCTGCAGTGCTTATATAGGTAGCGGCGTTCTAGAAGTTTCCAGTTTAGTGGAGTTTCAGAAATGTGTAGCCTTGATCATATTTGACATTTATGTATGGATTATTTTGCTTGACGCTTATAACTTCAGCTATTGATCAAAGTTTCAGCTGGCGGAGCGTTCATATGGTGCTCGAAGGAATTGCGCTTTAATACTGCTGGAATTAAACCTGTGCTATTTACACCGCTTTAACAGAGCATTCGTCGTGTATCCGATATAAGAGGCATCACAGCGCTCCTCCGTGCAAACAAATCGGTACACAACGCCTGCCCTATCTGCGGTGGATTTAACTGGCCTGGTTGAAAAAAAACGTGAACTTGATTCACATGGTTTGTAGTATGGGATTAACTTTACAGATGAACTATTATTTGCTGGTTTTACATGTCGCTTTATAACGTTATCAAGTGTTTTCCGGTCTGTCCTGAAAGAAGAAATACAATCGAGCTCTACATAAAATTTCACCGAATTATCGTCTGCCATGTTATCAGCGTTAGTTAGATCCTGACTAAGTACATTTGATATGACATTTTCTACCAATGTTTGAGGATAGTTACAGTCTGCAAAGACTTGTTTTAATCTACGGATTTCTACATCAAATGCAGTCCAAGAACTTGACAGCTTCAGAGCTCTACGAACAAGGGTTTTAACTACGGATTTTTTGTAGCTTCCGAGCGTATGGGAGTCAAAGTTAGTGTAACAGCCAGTGTTCGTGGGCTTAACGTAAACAGAGGTTTTCATTCTACCAGTTTCAATATTATTAACTGTTGGACATCTAGAAAGAGAAAAGTACTATTTTGCATTGCTTCCCTAGTAAATTTGAGAACGAAATTTGATTGAAGCCGCCTAATGAAATGATGGACATGACCATTGGTGTTGAAAACTGCGAGGATATCGTCTACGCATCTTCCATAAAGAAGAGGATTAGACGGTCAGTTCCGAGCTAGCAAGAATGTTACAAGGGCTGACATATAAAAATCTGCAAATGTGGGGCCCAATGGTGAACCCATTGATACTCCGTTTCTCTGAAGGTATGCGTTTCCGTTGAAAGCAAAAGGCGTTTCCGTGGAGCAAATGGTGAGGAGGATGCGAAGAGTTTCCTGGGGCAGGCCAGGAGGAGGCAGGCTCTCGTGCTGGTAGACAGATGTAATTATTATATCGATGGTTTCATTTACTGGAACAGTTGTGAATAGAGACTCTACATCCAGGTAGAGAAGTTGCTGATTCTGATGCAGGACTAAGGATTGCAGCCGCAGTAAAAGCTCGTCGTTGCCGGACACAATGTATTTTTTGTTCAGGTAAGGTTGAATAATTGTATTCAAATACTGCGCAATATCGTGTGTTACGGTTCCCGACATGCTGATAATTGGCCTCAGAGGTGGTTGCTCTTCACTTTTGTGCAGTTTCGGTAAACCATATAAGTGACCGTTGCAGTAGTCACCTTGTCGCTGAAGTTTTTTGTATAGAGTTTCATTAGTGTTCTGAAACTGAAGTGCTATTCGATTTAACCGCTTTTTAGTTCTTTCTGATTGTTTTTGCGGGCACGGAGAGAATTTAGTTTCGTCTTGAATAAGAATGCTCAGCTGGTCTCGGTATTACTGGGAATCCATCACGACCACACCCCCGCCCTTATCCGCCCGTTGAATGACGATGTCTGAGTTTTCTTTCAATGTCTTGGTTGCGGCCCGTTCTTCTGCAGTAAGGCTTGGTTTCAAATTGTCAGGGAAATGTTTCACTCCAAAGTTTTTCAGTTTAATTTTGAAATCCTCTTCTGCATCGATGAAAATGGTTTGCATCTACTCTTTATGTTTGACGTCCGAAAATAGCTTTTCCATTGGTATTTTGTGGTTAAGAGGGTTTATTTTCTTCTGTAAGCCAAAATTTAGACCTCGACTAAGGAGAGAGGTATCAGCCTGAGTGAGCACGTACGATGAGATGTTTGTGATGTTACTGCCCTTTTTCGGTAAGAACACTTCACCGCCGAATAATACTTGTAGCTTTCTCCGGTGTGTCAGAACAATATCAGCTGCATATTGATTAGTAAGGCGCTTAATAAGTTCAATGGCGGCGTAGAAGTACAGACCTCTAGTACACTGTCGGAAGGAGGCCAGGAGCTTACTAGCGTCCTTGCTAGTTATCGCAGCTTCTTCACCTTTCTTCTTGATTTCATGGTCTAAGTACTGTTTTTTGAAGTTCACAGTCGATTTTTCACACTCAGCAGTTTTAATACCTGAAGATAGCTGCTGTCGATAGCCGAAAAGTTGTCAAAGATTTTAATACAGTGACATGTGCTACTTTTAATTTTATTTCAGATTGGTTTTACGAAAGCTGACAAGTGATAGCCTCGTGAATTTGAGGAAGGTGGGGAAATCAGATCAGTTACCTTAAGTGTGTTATCTTACTATGCGTTCCGTTAGAAACTGGTCATTGTGTTTTTTTTTTACTTACGCGAAAACGGTGTTGTATTAGCATCATGACAAAGGATGTAGGTAATTCACGCGGTTTTCAAGCTAACTTCACAATTATCATTCAGTACATTTTAAGTACCACTGAATGTTCTAGGACTTATCACAATGTATTTGAAAGTCCAATTAATTAAGCTCGGAGAACCTTGTGCATTGGGCTTCACGAAATCCATCACACGTGTGTTCCACATTTGCTATGTCGGTACGCAATTGTTTCAATTAATTAATGAGATCTACAATGTACCACTACACTTTCGAATGAAAATTACAATAACTTAGCCGAAAAGAGCTGAAATTGATGTGAAAAGACAAGAATATACAATCCGCAACAGCAGTGAGAATTTTATTTTTGTGTAGTAAGAAGCTCTGATGTCATATAGACGAATTCAAATAACTGATGAGTATCAGGAAAGGATAAATACTAATCAATGATGACAAATAAAGATCTTTGCGAGCAATGCATTTTTAAACTTTGAACTGGCATTAAAAAACTGACTTAAAACACAATATGCGTCAGTGCGATCGCGGGAGACCAATTAATTTAAAAAATCTGGAGTCTGATTTTAACAAAATGGAGTCTAACTGAAAATTCTGCAAGTTTTCTGAAGTCTGACTTTTAACTCGAGAACACTAACTACGGGTAGGAAGTCCCTGGAACGAGTGATTATAAAAATCTCAATTTTTGGTAACATATTTCAGTACCTAATGTTCAAATTAGAAAAAAAATCGGTTGTAGCGTAAAGTGAAAGTACAAAGATTGAACTATCTTGTTTTAAATATATTCTTTTGCGGCTTGACATATTACATATTTGTTAGTTTATTAAAAATTGGTCATGCTATACTTACTCATTGTCACTATGTATAGTGATATGACGTGAATTGAAGTTGGGGTTTTAAAGTTAAGCTGACCTTTATGCTTAATATTAGTCTTAGTTTTAATTTTAAATATTACACAACGTCCACTTTTTATACTAGAAGCAGTATCTATATTATAATTCTGGTTGTCCCTCCACTAGCTAGTTGGTTACTTTGTATGGCTGTGACGCTTTCATCAGTACTAAATGGGGAGAAAATTAGAGCATCCTTGAGGTATATTTGATACGGCCTTGGAAGGGGTCAAGAGGCGAAGGAGTTAAGTGCTAATTTAAGCTGCTACTGCTCACAGGTCTTAGGTAGAAGCAAGGAGTTTTAATAAAAAGGATGTAGCAGCGGCTATGTAGATCTAATGCTGTTTTTTTCAGCAAGGCTGAAATCTGGTTGACGCAATGATTGGCTGCAGGAACGGCTGGAAGAGTCTTATTGGTGGGAAGGGACGGCTGAGAACCTGTGATTGGTGGAAGGGAGCAGCCATCGAGGAAGAAAGAACTGCCCTGGCCAGTACTGTGAAATGTGGCTGTGCACCCGCCATCTATCGAACCTCTTTGGGTAGAAGATTCACTGCCTGGTTTGAAGCATTTTGCAACGGGTACGAGGGCGTCATACTTGAGCAACAATTCTTTTGTTCTGAAGAATTTCCACAGGTTTCTTCACTACTAGATAGGGGAAAATTAGAATGATGCGTGTCTGAGACATCAGTGAAGAACATTCTAGTTTTTTTGTGGAATTTCCACAGGTTCCCGCTAGTAATGCTAGTAATACATAAACGGATGACTTTGCCTTTCTTTCAACTTACTGAACAGCAGCACGGAGAGGAGTTACTGGTGGTGAAGAGACGACTTACCAGCCGCAACTAACTTCTGGTGAAGATTGTAATCGGAAGCAAATAGCTTAATTGACAAACGTACCTCTATTAATGGCCCCCTTCCCTTAATACGTCGCGTTTTATTAGCTTGTTTTATTTGAATTACTTTTCCATGCACTTTATGTCTCCCAGCGTGTCTCAGACTTCACTGCCATCCAAAAACAGGAGAGACTTATTTATACAGTATGCATGTACTGTATATATAAAAAGGTAGCAGTGTGTCACGTAAAACGATGAGCACATGCATGGAGCGGTAAACAGGAAAAGGAGACGAACAGCAACATGAAAGATTATCAGTTAAGGAGTACGGCGAATGAAGAAAAAACTAGCGTATATCTGCAGCAACGGAAGCCACCCTGAACACCTTACTTAGGCGGTGTAATCTACGGGCTTCAGGGTAGGAAGTCCCATGACATGCGGAGAGGACAAGACGACAGATAAACCAGAGGCTCCTGTTTAGCCTTGAGAAGTTGGAAAAAATTGAAGGGCGTCGTTTAAAAAAAAAGAAAGAAAAAATACTAACTGGAGGAAAGAAACGATATACCGGGTGCATGCCTGGATTGAAAGAAGCGAGGGGACGACGGACGACGTAAACAGGGCAGCTTAATAAAACCAAGGAAAAACTGGTGATGTTTTAGCAATGCGATTGTGACCGGTAAACACGGAGAGCGAGGCGGCACTGTCACTGGGTCCGGTGGACGGGCGTCTGAGGGCGGAAATGGGTGCGTTCAGGGGGGCGAAAGTTTCGCCCCATTCAGTTAGATGGCGGCTGAGGTGCAGGTGATGGAGAAAGAACAGATCAAATGCGGCGTAGAATGGAGAGGACCGTGGAATTGTGGGGATGAGAATAAAGAAACGACGCCTTATGTCTCGCAAATCGTTCATTTGATTAGAGAATATTTGTTCAATTAAATAATTCATACAACACTAGAAATTCTATCGCTACCTACTTCCTTTTCGGAAAAAATTCTATTTTATTCCTAGTGTACACTTTCAAAAAACCAAACATAACCGTTCATCACAGCGTAATCTAAATGTGAACTTCTCGATCACTTCAAGGTGGTAAATAGAAAGATACAATTATTAGTTTGAACATGCCATCATACTGGACATTTAAGGCTTGCAAATGATTAAAATTTTCATGTAATGTTTTATTTTTGATAATAATGGCTGCCTCTTGGCTCCAAGGAACTGATCCCATGTACACTATGTTACAAAAACATGAATGCGAATAACGATAGCTATACGTATTCGAGGAGTGTCACGTACGTTTTTTTCATTTAACGATAAATATCTACGTGTGCGCATACGCTTCCCAGTTTAACTCAGAATATAATTCGTCAAACTGAATTAAAATCGGTCATGTGACATTTATAAGCATAACTTGATGCATGGTAACTATGATTAGTGTCGTCACTTGGTATTTATAGGTAGTATTGATGCTTGATTCATATGATACAGAAAACAAAGGTAGCAAGCCTGCTATACAGTGCAAAATTTTAGAAACAGTAGTCGACTGCAAAGTGGAAACTAAAGGCATAGTGCCCAATCGATAACATTGCTTAGCCAAAGTATTCTGTATTAGCCCCGATCAGATTTTGGAAGCATGACAACTTCACTATCGCCATTCCCACTGTATGTTGAATAAAAGAAACATAAAAAGGTATCTACATTTTGGGTACATCAGAGAATAATTGCTGGTGAAATAGTATCCTTGTAAAAATTCGATCAACATGTCTGCGACGTTAACAAACGCAGCGCTATCGCATTACTCGCCTCGGTTGCGTTTCACTACTCGGGTTCAATTGCAAGTTATAATTCGGCTGCAGCGCGCCGAGGAAAAACAGCGGTCTCTCCTGCTTTGTACAATTTACACATAGTCAAATTTTTCTTCGATGCCATTAGTTCGAAGCTATCATGTGACGACGAAGTGAAAGCAAAGAGAGCTCTTCGATACGACCAGGAAAGGCTGGATGTTAAAAGGAAACGTATTCGCATTTTGACGCGCCTAAACAAAGTATGTCTTAATTCAGTATAAGCTACTGCCATATCTGTTCGTCAGTTTAACTCTGAAATGCCTAATACTCAGGTGACCATAATGCAATAACATAAAAGTTAGTCAATGCATCTCCCTATGTAGCCAGTATTCTTGTTCTTGCTTGAATGGAGAAGCAATTATATAGACGGTAAAAATGGAGAACTCGACTAACGAAGACCATCGCGCACAAAAGGACTGCAAATCGGGAACGAAGAAGGAAGAAAAGAACACTTCACTGTTGGCGGAAGGAAAAATTAAAAGAAACAAAAACAACCTCCTCCCCCTCACACACACACATATACATACTACGATTAAATTTGAAGTGACTCATGCAAGCAAATTCAGGATTAAAAAAAAAACTCATGTTTTAATGCTATAGGGAACCTTTTTACAGTGAATAGATAAGAAAATATGCGTGGGAATTTTTCAAGTTTATACAGCGGTGGAGATAGATGCAATAAGCTGAAAAGATGAGATGATAAGTGAGACTTTTGTAAATTTAAAGAAAAGGGCAAACTGATTGGCGATCATGAAATGAAATTATGCGTAGAAATTACGCCACTTCATCGCATTTTCGATCACTTCGTATAGGTTTTATGATCTGCCTTTAGGTGAGGCACAGACTACCAAGTACACTGACTGCTCTCTGAAATTGGGCCTTTCATAAGTGGGCCAGGAGGCCGATTTGAGTAAGCGTTGAAAAATGAATTCTAATAATCACAGAGACCTCAAACAAAGATTCATTTCTTCGTCATGCTGCAAAGAATGTGTTGCAAAACAGGGAATTTAATTGACAATTGAATATTTTCAGTGGACAATAAACATAATGCCATTGGACATCAGGAATAATTTAAAAATTGTCATAATTTCAAGGAATATCAGAAGTTTATTGAAAAAACTGGCACAGAAATACTTCATGTAATGCACTTTAGTATCACATAGAACAGATTTTTATTCCAGAAAGATTTGGAGCAATAACCTCAGAAATTGATGTATATATGTAGAGCTTTCGATGGAGCTCATGCCAATAACCGCAAGAAAAGGGAGGTTAAGAAAACCCAGTAATACTGTAAAACTTAATTAAGGCCACACCAATGTATAATTATTCATGAGATAAAGGTACCAGCACATCCGTTATATCATATTAAAATAATATTTTGGTGCTGATACAACCCTTCATTACTGGAACCATCTAGAGCTGCACATCGTGACTATCCATGCCAATTCAGATTTCTGCGTAGATATACTACACCACTTTATGGCTGCTTACGTTACATCACTTCATGGCTTGCCTTATTTGCCTATATTACATCATTTCATGGTTGCTTGATATAAATCACTTCATGGGTGCCTACGTTCCTGCAGTCCATGGGTGCCTGCGTTCCACCACTTCCTGGTTACCTGAGTTAAATTATTTCATGGTTGCATAAGTTGAATCACTTCTTAGTTGCCTACATTATATGATTTCATGGATGACTATGTTACATCACTTCATGGTTGCCCAAGTTAAATCACTTCATCGTTGCCTCAGTTAAATAATTTCTTGGTTGCCTAAGTTAAATAACTTCATGGTTACCGGAATTAAATTACTTTATGATGGCCTACATTAAATCACTTCGCAGCTCTCAATGCTATTCCACTTTTCGGCTGCCAATGCTATATCACTTCAAGGCTACCAGTGCCAGATCACTTTACAGCCGCCAGTGGTATATCACTTCACAGCTACCAATCCTATATCACTTCAGGGTTGTCATGGAATGCTGCATCCCTTTACGGCTGTCAATTCTATATCACTTCACTGCTACCCATGCTACATCACATCATGGTTACCAGCTGTTCAACTCATCCTTTAGCTCTGCTGTCTGTTCTGATATTCTCGCTTAGCCAGTCTACCAAATAATTTTCATTAACAACTCAATTAGCTGTATATTTGGCATTTTATGACAAATCGAGGATACCACGAATTTGAAAAAGCTTCTGTGCTACAATATGAGACTATTCATTTTATAAGTTAGTGCAAAATCATACTACTGTACAGAAAAATCAATGGCTATCATAAACAGTTGATTTACGGTATTACACTTCAGGCCTTAATATTTATATGAAATTGTTACGTACGTATACAAGTGTTAGAAGTATGTACAGGTTGGCCAATCATTACTGAATGTAAAAAAAAAAATAATAATACAATACATGAACAAAGTATGAAAATGTAATGGGATAACATAGAAAAATGCGTCTGCAGCACCGCACAGTCAGCCTCATTTGCAAGAAACGGTATCTCTTATTCTGGCAAGTGGCTACTCAATGTTCCTGTACTCTGCGCGTCAGGGTACTCGACAAAATATAAGCTGAAAAAATAAGTTGAAGGGTAGCAGCACGCGTATTTATCAAGGTAGATAAAAGCGTAAGTAAGCGAATAAACCCCGGCCAGTATAATGCCCCGCAGTTGCCACTTGTATGTTCTTTTACGAAACTCAAACGTCGTTTTGTGGGTGAGAGCAAAAGTAGCGTGCAACGAGCATTCTTCCTGGCCGGCCGGACGCACAGGGCGTGTTTGCAGTGCGAATTGCAAGCGTCGGGGTACATAGATTGTGTTGCGCTCGGATTGTGAATATGTTGGTTAAACGATGGCAAGCCCTAAAACGATTGTAACGTTCATAGGCTACGAGCTGTCCTCAGATATGCAACTCCATGCATAGAGGAGTAGAAGCAAATTTTCGTATGCACGTCTAAATGGAAAGATACGCCTGTAGTTCGTCATAAAGGAAAAGAAAATAAAAGCTGGTTAGCGGACACTGTCTGACCGCTGTTCACTACTGGCTGTAGGCTATTAAACTGGTTTCGCGTAGTAATCATGCACAGAATTCAGTGCTATAAACCGTTCGATTCTGAAGGTCAACACAATGCAGGCATTGCAAATCTTCGCAACACCATAAAGTTATATGAAACTTGAAGAAACCAACAAGTAATAGAGAAAAATGTCCCTGTGCTGCAAGCGCGAGCCATGCACCGTACGTACCGTTGTGTAACGTAGCTACTAACGTGCAAGAAAAAACTGTCAAATTTATTACGTGACAGTCGCACCAACACATACTGGAAGCCCAGTCGCTCGCAGCAACGCTTTGTCCATCCGCTACGGAAACTTTGTTCTGGGAAGAGTTGATGTCCCTTGGCTGATAGGAGCAGCTTGTTCGTCATAGTGTTCAGCTATACTTCAACTTGGATTAAGTAAGCTAACGGTTGGGTTGGCATTTAGAACTGCACTCAAATTGGATTTTTTCATGATCACCTTGCTGGTTTTTGAGAATCAAAGTTGATACTGATTTTCAGAAATATAGTCGGTAGAAGGCCTCGTACTTATGCGCTGAAAATATATTATTTTACGAACGTCTTGGAAACATTATAAGTAGTAGACAAAGCGAGAGTATCAAGACAACCGTTCCACTTACGCGTTCGCTCCAGACGGAACGCTTATCTTGATACCCTCGCTTTGTCTACTACTGTAAATATTCAAAAACATCAGTTTACAGA
>LQNS02278174.1:29352570-29364036 GCA_001587735.2 Parhyale hawaiensis | reverse complement strand
TCTTCTTTTTTTCATTCTTTTGTTTTCTCCACCCGCTGGGCTGGTTGCGTGGGGGTTTGTTAACCTCATGGAGTTTCTCCGTTCCTACGTCGCCAGCCTTGTGTGATTTAATAACAATAATAATATAAATTGTTGGCATATGAACGCTGTTCTCTTCCCCTTATAACTGCCACGAACGTTTATCCTCTTCTTCCTCACAGTTTGCCATAGTCATAAGAAAAAAAGTTCAACATGGAGTACTAGTTTGGTCACAGGGCTCGCGTTTAGATATCCTTAGTATATTGTTACCTGCAACAGCTACATTACATCTTTCACTCTATGCCGTTCAGTAAATAAGAACGTTAAGAGATTAAGCTTGCTTCAGTGACGTACAATAATTCGTAATGGCTCGTAGCGTTGTCAATTTTTTTTAGTTATTCATCACCGTCAGCAGCTATAAGGGATAGGTTGAGAAGCTGAAGGCGAACTTGCAGTGCACTCTTTCCACTTTGTAGTGATGAATCGTAGCCTGTTTTTGGAACGTTATATTCGCGGAATATATAGATATTAGTTAACTGACTGGGATCAAAACCTACGGCACATTATGGTGGCTTCGTCTTGATACAAAGCCGTGTGTCCCATAAGTTTAAAGACAGAAGTAGAGTCAAAATCAATTCAATAAAATACATTTCCAGACGTATAAAGGGACACAAATTCAGAATATTCTCTGGGCCTCCCCCATGTTACAGTGCCCCAATTATTCTAAAGCCAGGCGTCAAGTGTCCCGGGCAAATTCCAGGCGATAATAAAGTGCGAAATTTCAGCCTCCGCATTGCGAGGAGGTACGAGTGGCACGGCGCACTTAGCTTGTTTATTGGAATGCACACTTAAACTGCACTTGGAAGCTTAGCTGCAAGGAGCGCACAGGGACGCTGGGTAATTCAAGCTATGGTATATAAAATAAAAGGCAACACTCGTTGATTTAAGCAAATATGCATCGGTATTATTTATTCTTATATTCCTTGCTTGAGAGCGCCACCGGTATGCACGCTGAAGCTGTGGTAAGCAAAGTATAATAAGTTTAACATGTCATTAGACATGAAGTTAGAATTCTGGGTCAAGTTTTACGCGTGAACCCGAAATCGATAACCCTTGTCATAACCGAAGATTTAATCTTGGTCTGCAAAATGGGGTTATTCAGCCTTTCCAAATGTAACTGGGCTGCTTTTCAACATCAACAATATGGGCCAAAGGAAAGGATGATGATACGGAACAGGTTCGCGCCAGGAAAGGGCCTAATGAAACCGAAAATGATGCGTTATGATCAAATGTAGTAACATCAGTGGTTCTAACTGCTGTTTATCGTCTCTCAATTTCTCCCTCACAATGGAGCCAAATCAAAACTTTCGCAGTTTAAAAGCGTGTAGTAACGTAAAACATTCATTTTCCACCATTTGTGCCAATTTAGAACTGTGTAGGCTCAGAGCCTATAATTAAAACAGATCCTGCGATTCATTGCCGGGAAGTAATCGACTCCACTTTCCATAATTATGGTCTTTAACTTTCTTTGTCCTCCTTAAACGTCCGTTATTATGTCAATAAGGATGCAGAATATTTATGCTCACTGTGATAAGAGTGTCTATAGCTTTAAAATAAATTAAATCAAGCATGTTAGCTACCCGTATACCATCGGCGACTCACGGCACCAAAACAGTAAGCAGACAGTGTGCCTGATGCTTGAAAATTTAGCTTTTTGACTTATAGTTGCTGGCTTTTAAAATTAAACCACCCAAACAGTTACGAAATAACTGGAAGGTAGCTGTATGTGTGCTGAGACGTTATGCCGGGATTCGCTACACTTTGCTTCTGGTTTACTAGTGATTTCTCAAAGCAGCTAATAGTTGTAGGAATAGGTCTCTTTTTTTAGTATCGTAGGGTTTTGTTCTTGCAAACTGCAATTTTAATGTTAGAGAAAAATTTGCTAAGTGCCCAAGTCACTTCACCATCGTCCCAGATCAAGACCCTTCATGCATAAAGCCCAATTCACATTAAGGGCTGTGCAGCGCGTGGCCAAGCCCAAGTCAGGCCTTTCTTTGCAATTTTTCCCAATATAAAAGCACTTCGTTTGAATTTTTTACGCCTATTAAAAATAGATGATAGGTTTTTATGGTTTTAATAATGTATATGCAATCAGTAACAGATACGTAAGCCAAGCTTTTGACATATCAGAAAGCCACTGATAAAACCAATCACCGGTCACTGTGCGTACTATGAAACAATTGATACAACGATACATCCCAAATAAACGAGTTCGTATCAATAATAATCCCCTCAGGATGAATCGGACAGTCAAATGCTGCATTGCAAAGCGACAAGTGCGGTACAAAGTTTGAAAGCGTAATCCAACAGAGGAGAACAGGACCAGTCACATAAGGGCATGTCGGGATGTATATACAGCAAATAGTCAGGACCACAAAAGGGAAACAGAAGTTTTCGTGGCCGCTATGACAAAACGCAACCCAAAGGCATTCTATAAATAAGTAAGTGAAAGAAAACAAAAAAAAAAGAATCCGTAGGTCCGCTTAAAAGACCTGACGGTGAATTCACCAATGATCTAAGTGACAAAGCCACGATCCTGAGCGATTATTTCACCTCTGCATTTACTATTGAAATGTTACGAATATCCCTGAACCTGCACAGATGCAAGGTGCTCCCATACACACATGTGTTTTCACGAAGATTGAGATCCTTCAACAGCTAACCCACTTAAATGTGTACAAATCCACTAGCCCAGATAATCTTACTCACCGTGTACTACGGGAAATGGCTCCAGTCATCGTGAAGTCACTGCTCAAAATATTTAATCGGTCTCTAAGAACAAGAGAAGTACCGCAGGATTGGAAACTAGCTAATGTGATACAGATACATAAGAATGGGGAAAAGAAATGCCCCAGCAACTACCGACCAATCAGTCTTACATCGGTCATCTGCAAAACCATCGAACGCCTGTTGAAAAAGCGCATAACTGATCACCTGAGGATGCATGAGCTCATATCTGACACTCAGCATGGTTTTCGTCACGGAAGAAGCTGCTTAACAAACCTACTGGACTTCTTCTCAAAAGTTACAGATATTAAAGATGAACAAAAAATTGTCGACCTTGTGTATCTAGACTTCCAGAAGGCTTTTGATAAAGTCCCTAATGAACGGCTAATGAAAAAATTGGAAGCCCATGACATCCAGGGAGACTATTTTCGATGTATCAGTGCATGGCTTACGGGTCTGCAGCAGCGAGTGAATCTTGAAGGGCAGACGAGCGCCTGGACGCAGGTAACATCAGGGGTTCCACAAGGTAGCGTGCTTGGCCCGCTTCTGTTCTCAATTTACGTCAATGATCTCGATCTTCACATCCGTAGTAAATTCAGTAAATCTTCGGATGATACTAAACTGTGTCATCCTGCCACGAAATGAGCCGAGCTCCAACAAGACCTTGACCACCTCATGGAATGGTGCACAACGCGGCAGATGAACTTTATTGTCAATAAATGCTCAGTTATGCATATAGGGCTGGTGAACCCTTCCACCCCATTGAAAATGAACGGGACGGTCTTGGCTGCTGTCACCCAACAACGTGACTTGGGAATCACTATAACAAACAAATTACAACACAGTCAGGACGTTAACAAGAGTGTGAAAATGGCAATCAGAGTACTCGGATTCATCACTAGAAATTCAGAATACATGTCCAAGGACATCATCCTTCCCTTGCACAAGGCATTCGTGCGGCCACACTTAAAATTTGCTGTTCAATTCTTGTCGCCACATCTGTGCAAAGATATCGATAACATGGAAAGAGTCCAACACAGAGCTGCGAAATTGATACCTCAGCTACGAAACAAGCCGTATGAATGTCGCCTAAAGGAACTTGGTCTGATCTCTCTCGAGCAAAGACGACTCAGTGGGCAACTAATAGAAACATTCAAGTATATGAATGGCTTCAACGACTTACCTACCACGGGACTCTTTGAAAGAGATTTCAATGATCGCTTACGAAACAACAGTCAAAAACTCAAGCATAAAGCTCGAAGAACGACCTTATGTCAGCATTTTTTTTCCGTATTTCATAGTCAGCATTTGGAATAGACTCCCTTCCGATGTTGTTACTGCGGAGTCAGTCAACGCGTTTAAAAATCGTCTTGACATACATTAGGAGAGACGTCCTCCACAGCAAAGAACTCCTCCTCCAGGAGTCGCAAACTCTTAACGGCCAAAGCTTCTGAGGCCACCTTAATCCGTCTTCTTCTCTCTCCCTCTACAACTACACAGTTTGACATCTCCAAGCTCGCTTATCAGCGGCTCTTGATCGTGCTTGCGTGCATTCATGATCGTCTCTTTGGCAATGATTCTTCCCCCTTTTTACTCTTTTCTCCAGTCCTCTATATCCTACTAACATGATGGCAATAGCTTATAGAGGGCCGGGGCGTAAGTTCCGGTGTCTCTTTGGGAATGGGCCTATTGGTTCGTCTACTAATCTAATGTAAATACCAGTTCGCTATCCGCACGTTTTATTCGCTACACTACTGGCCGTAGGATTAGAAATTAATCTCGATTAAACTGGAAATTGAATGGAGACAGCAATATACATATGTAATCTTTAATTTATAAATTAAAACTAAGTTTTCACTTGTAAGTAGCGAGTTGACATCAGTCGGGTTATTTTATTGAGACTGTGCATGTATTCCATTGTTATTTGCCCTAATCGCTCATAAATTTGAAAAGAATGACGTTTATACACATACCTTATTTATTCATGGTTTCACTTGGTCTTCGAACGTTTTCCAAAACGTAACTGACTATATATGGCGGGAAAAGTCCCGAGGTGAAGATGCCCGCGTGCTTGGCCACGCGCTGCACATTCCTCAATATGAACTGGGCTTTAGTCTGACAGATACTGATACGCTCAACGCGAATTTAAAGGTTGCAACCGTAGCAAGTTATTGCTTTCCCTTCGTGAAGTAAGTAGTGGAGTGTTGATTTCAATGTTACATCTGCACCCCTGCTCAATGAAACTCGCATAATACTTTACAACAGTGATTTTCAGTTTTTTTTTTTTTTGAAGGGGAGTATTTTGATTCATTTGGCATAATTTTAACTTGCTAATGCTATCTTACTTAAAAAAAAAAAAAAACATGTAGCTTACTCTAACCTAATGCAGCCTATTCTTCTCTAATCTCCAACATAATATTTTTTCCCTATTCTCCGAACAAAACTGTTGCCGTAGCACCTTGTGCACTTTTTAATTCGTCGTTTTGCGAGAAAAATATATTTTGGATCTTTTAATCCTTGTTACGGTAAGTTATGGTGACACCAATGGTTAAACTTGCCTAATCCTGTAGTTTTTAATTCAAGTTAAAATTTCATACTTATCTTTGTATGAAATGGTCTCGTCAATGCGATAGGAGAGTGAACCACGAGAGTTAGTTCGCCATAGTTTCCCAGGAAATGTAAACCTTTCTGGCCATATATAACTGATGAATGGCTGTTAGCACTTGCTCTTCATCATGACCTCTTCAAAACTCTTGACCGTATAGTTTATAATTGCTTTCTGAACAGTTTCTGCCATTCAATACTCCTCAACTTAGCTATACGATCGAATGACCATGTGACGTCACCGCTCCAACGGACGGCCGCCGCGTTCGGCAGTGAGCTAACCAGGGCCGGGATGCACAAAACGCCCGTAACGCTAAATAGAAATTTCTTCCTTAAACTGCTTAAATGGCCTTATCCTGAGGACATCTAAAGTCCACTGAATCTCCAATGCGCTAAACAATTTCAAAACCATTTATCGTCTCTTCAGGGCCTTTGGCGTGCAAATGCTTAAAATCGTCCTTATCCCGATATGGACCAATCACAGCCCCCGTTACAAGCAGAGATGGAGCGCAGAAAAAAAACGCCGACGCCCAGCTGATTTCTTCCGTTCCAGCTGTGACTGGAGCACATGTCATATTTTCTTGTTTTAGACGCCTTACAACCAATTTTAGTTTTAAAACCAATGAGATAATAAGTAAAAGTATCATTGTAAATTGTTTAGCAATGCGTATGCTGCAAACTGAATGCTTAACAGCTGGCAAGTTTCGGGATGGAGCGCCGCATATTCAACGTGTTTACAAGGACGCAACAAAAAAAGTTCTAACGGTTAAATGAGAAAACTCATTGAAAAGACGGTTTGGACTCGTGAACAGAACAGTCTTTTGTTCCCCGTATGCACTACAAAGTTTCAAAAAATAAATTTTTCCCCTTCTCGTGTTGTACCGAATGTGGACCGAAACAGCAGTGAAAATAGCAGCCTAAATAAAAGTTCCGCTATTCGCTATGGAGTTAAGTGTTTCTTTCAAAGAGCTGTGCATAATGTTCTCCAGGACATTGACGAAGTAAATGCCACCTGTTACCTATACCCTACCAGCTCTAGCGAAGTTAATTTTATTATCGCTAAGTTTCGTAGTAAGAAATTTACCTGGGGAATCTTGATCCTGCACTTATATTTGACATTTTACCTTTAATTTGTGGATCATGAGTGAGACTGTTTAGTAGTTGCATGAAAGAAGGCGTTTAGGGCTACCCGGATATTAAGGAATATCAAGAGATTTTTGAGTAAAATCAGTTTCATTCGCACCCAAAAGTGTTCGGCAGTATCCAAAAAAAATTTGATACTCCGGCTTCGAAGCTCGTGCGAAGTTACCAGACGTGCACGAAATTTTTCTGACAGTTGAGTGCTTGGGTAAACGACACTAAAAGAATATTAATATTTTTTAAGTGATGCTTCTCTGAAAATACTTAAAAAAATGTAAATATCTAAAATGGACCAAATTTGCACTAATAATATGTTTCTTCGTCAACGTTTTGGTTCTGCAGCTGTTTCTTTATTGCATTTAAGGATGGTCCTAGCACCCTTAACTCAACTACAAAAATAAGGGAATATCTCTCTAGATGGGAGAGCAAAAATCTTTTGTGCATGTGCCCGAAGCGCATTTGGTCAATTTATACGAGAGGGTAACAAAGGAATTTGGGCTTTTTGAGAACATATAGAGGTAAATGGACCTAATATAAGCGTTTTTGTATGAATGACTTTTTGCTCGCAAATGCATATTTTTCGAGATATTTGACTTTGAAGTTCCCATTTTTTCCCCATGGGAGAAAATACCGGGCGATCCCAGATAAACCTAAACGCACCTAAATTGACTGATATTGACATAACCTAGGTAACTTTAAGCTGGGTTAGGTTAGGGTATCTTTAGTCTGTACAATAATCCTTACTTCGTCGGACCTGAAGATTTACGGGTTATGCCCATGCATTTCTAAAAAAAATAAAATAAAACTAAAATCTACGCGTTAACACATGCATTTCTCGCCAGATAAACTGCTCTGGACTTCAAATATAGCCCGTTTTACCCATAAAACCAACAATGAGCTTTTCAGGTTAGTCCGAGAACCTATTAGGTTAGGAGGTATGGCCTGGTTCTGTTAGAGACCCTCGTATATTATTCCTATGAGAAATTTGTAGGTACCTTGCGTATGTTATTCCTGTTATTTCTACGGAAAGTATATTTATTGATGTATATTAGAAGAACCAGGCCTAGCCTCCTAACCTACAAGGTTCTCGGCCAACTTCGAAAGCTCATTGGTGGTTAGTTGGGTAAACCTAACTAACATTTCGCCGTAAGAAAATTTGTATCTACTAAGTTAAGCTAGGTCAATTTAGGTCAGTTTAAGTGAGTTTTGTTCGCCAGGTATTTTCTCCCATAGAAAAACAGCGGGAACTTTAAAGTCAAATAACTCCAAAACTATGCATTTGCGAGCAGAACGTTATGCATGTAAGAACGCTTATATTAGGTCCATTAACCTATATATGTTCTCAAAAGTCCCAAATTCCAGTGTTACCCTCTCATATAGTTTGACGGTACATTTTCCGACGTTAAGGGATAATCGGTGAGCTAAATACACTTAGTGAAGCTTCGTGCATCCCGGCACTGCTACGTATCATCATCCTTGGGCCAAAGGGATGAAACCCACATTCCGTTATTTCTGAAATTGCGGATAAAGTAAGCCTATTGGGCTTAACTTAATTCACCCTCGTCCCCTAGCCGACGACGACCTAAATCTCTGTATCCATAAAGCGCTCTGACATTTTTCAGAGAGGAATAAAATAAGAAACACGTCAATGGCAGCGAAAACCTCATGCATTGTGGAATGGAGCCAAATAGACGAAGAAGACTAGCAAATTCAAGATCATCGCTGGTTACAAAAGCACAATGTCACAGAAGCCACACCCATCCTACGGTAGCCTATGGAAGGCGCGACTGCCCGCAACAGAGGCTGGACTAACCCAATAAACCTATCGCTATGATCGAACCTCAATCCACTGAGAATATTGATATGAACTGGCCCACGAATGACATTGTGATTGGAAATGATCTCACTGCGACCGATAAAATAAGTTATCTGATGCAGCGTATAGCCATTGCGATAAATGTTGAAACTGTATTGACACTGCGTGTAGAAGATAATATTTTCTACTTACTTAAGAATCTTCTGCAGGATTGTGCGAATGAAAAGTTAAATATATTTAACTGTATCCTGATTTTTTATAGAGTTTGAGATAATTTCTAAAGATTCAGTATATTTGGTATAGAAAACGTCGCTATAGAGAGGGCAATTACAGAAACATGTATTTATATTACCGTGCTGTAGATGAAGAAGGCACCCAGGATGATGTAGCGCAGCAGTACGGGACTCGCCGCTCGAACCACCTGTTGGTAAAATTAGATTAAATCAATCGTTGGTGCATTCCTCACTTTGCTTTAGAATGCAACAACTTTTAATGAGGAGACAAGGGAAGGGACTTTCAATGAAACGGAATTCGAGCAGCTAAGATAGCGCATAGCCTACGGAAACAATCAATACTCCTTGAGTCCAAAACATATGCTATAGTGATTGGCATGAAATTGAAAGAAAGGCAGCTTCAAGAGACTTTGGAATGAGAATGCAAGACGATGCTACCTCTGGAGAAAATATAGCTAGAGTTGTCGCTGTGGCAAGGAAGTGGCGAGGATGGGTTTTGCGAACTTTCTCGTCACTTGAAGTAGAGATGATGTCCACTGTATGGAAGCAATTAATTCTCCCGGTAATAGAGTTCTGCTCTCCACTTTGGATTTCGAGTACGAGAAAATTTATAACACTGGAAAAGTGGATGAACGCAAGACACTCAGAACGAACTATATAGAAGGACTTATGATATGCGCATTCCAAACGGAGATGGTGGCAAAAGAATAGCTATAAAATATTCTAATAGCTTCACAGGAGGAGAAGCAACAACGTTTAACGGCAGTCGCAGTCAAAGTGTTAACGACATGCCTCAGCATATTCGAAACGCCACTGATAAGAAAGTTATAGAGTTCAAAAAATTATTGGATTTCCATTTAAGAAGATTACCAGATGGCCCCAGCGCTCAGCGGTTACGTGCTCTGTGGAGATAATTCGCTGCCGGCTTTCCCTTTGGTCGCTAACTGCGACCCATCAAGCAAAACCCAGCAAAGTGACTCGAAACAGCTGAGGTAATGTGTCAACGTCACCTGGACTTCGTCCAAAGACTCCCAAGGTACTCAAGGTTGGATACCACTGATGACCCGATTGATACAGTAGAAGTGCGCTACTTGCCTGTTTAAATTACAAATCAATACTTACCACCGGTTGAATGAAAAAAAACACGCTGACTAAACTGAAGTGTAACTAGAAACCGCAGTTTTAATTTACAATTCAGTCAGGATCACTTTTTTACCCCACCGCCCGTAGTTCTCATGACTGAAGCATCAATGTAGAGAAAGTTATCAATTGCGTCATATTACGTTCAGTGACTGCGATTGGCGTTACTAATAGTTTCAACGAAATATTCATTGAATGTAAGGATCTAAACCTGTAGGCTACAGGTGATATACCACAAAAATAAAAGCTTTCAACCAGACTCGTCGAAAAAGTCGCCTGAGGAGCGAGTTCAGCAGGATGGGCCTAGACTAATCTATTTCATCGCTTTCGGGCAATTCAAAGCAATTTGCACTCCAGTTTTCCCTGTTATCTGCTCACAACGACGCTATGAACCACCCACGTTTTTTTCTGAAAACCTTACTTTAATTGGTAGCGATTCAGTCTGCATGCAAGACAAGAGGATAAAAGGAATTTGGGTATTATTTTACTTTAACTTACACATGATTTTCATTACAGTATTTTTATTGTGTTCAGTGTGTAAATTGGGTCAATTTAGAACAAATTTACATGAATAACGTTTCCGTCGCAAATGCTTAGTTTTGAGATAGGTATATGACTTTGAAGTTCCCATTGTTTCTTATGGGAGAAAATACCGGGCGATCCCATACAAGCGAAATTAGGGTTAGGTAAGGTCAGGTTAGGTAAGGTCAGGTTAGGTTAGATTGCGCTAGGTTAGGTAAGGTAAATTTAGATTAGGTAAGGTTAGGTTATGTAAGGTTTGGTAAGGTTAGGTTAGTCAACTTTATTAAGTACACACAAGGGGGTGGTACAATAGATATCGTAAACACAGCTAATCAATAATCTTACATTAGATACATAAAGCGGTTGATAGTCTTAGTGCACGCTATACTGCATTTCGGCTGTTTGGCCTCTGTTTGGTAACAGTATGCGCTGCCATCGACAATATATATTTGACAGTCTGTAGCAGGGCCATCAGAAATCACGTTTCTCAGTGAAATAGCTGATTTTTTTCAATCCTGCTTCGGAGACTGAAAGCGCATTTCGTTGTTCTGACTTTCATACAGTGTACTATTGAGCAAATATCGCACCAGCACAGTATGACCTCAGTACAGTCCAAGTCGGCCAAATATACCATTGTAAGCCACACGTAAGTGTCCAGTGGTCTTCTGTTCAAAGTTCGACCAAAGCGAGTTACAGTACATAGGGTAGCTACGAAACGACTGACGCATGATCTCTTCAGAACAGTGACCAAACTTCGTCACTAGCATGTCACACCGCGTGGAACTTCCGAGTTTCTTTATATCTTGGTTATTAAGAAAATCATCAGTGATTTTGTGACCTAGATAAGAGAAGTTGTTTACATAAGTGAGCTCTACACTATTGAGATATGTCACTTTGTCGGCCGGCAGGTTTGTTTTATGTTTCCTAGGATTTTATGTGCATGCAGACAGTTTTCACAGTATTATACCTATTCAGTGCAAAGTTTACTAGCTTTATTCCCGCAAATTGAAAGTAGGGTAATGTCTCAATTACCGAATGCCTTTCTAGAACGACCTTAAGTCAGCAGTTCTTTCCGTATTTCATAGTCAGCATTTGGAATAGACTCCCCTGCGATGTTGTTAGTGCGGAGTCAGTCAACGCGTTTAAAAATCGTCTTGACGTATATTGGGAGAGACATCCTCCGCAACTAAGAACTCCTCCTCCGGG
>LQNS02278174.1:29294317-29304854 GCA_001587735.2 Parhyale hawaiensis | reverse complement strand
GGTCGAGACAGTTACCAGCAATATGCGTGGACCCGCGAACTAGCTGCACACAACTAGACAAGGTGCAAAAGTCCAACGCAGCCACACCATGACAATCAGTCGGTGATGCAGATCCCAACCAGTCGATATCGATAATAAGCAACCAAGATCTCGACCATAATCATAGTTGCTCTACTATAATCACAACCATTATTTCCGACTGGGTAGGGGAGGTGCTGTGGGTTGGATGAGGAGCTTTCGGTCGGATAAAGAGCGTTAGATTAGTATCATCATTATTATTTTAATCATATTAGTTGTTTGAGCCTCCCTAGAAACAACTATGGTGATTCAAGAGAGGAAAAGGAAGGGATAGTTAGCAGTTTATGCCCATGGTAGCTGCGGATGTTGCGTGTTGCACAGTTGTGCTGAGATATCCGGAGTGATCCCCAAGCCAGGCGCGGTCTTTGTTAAGGCCTCGGCGCGCTGAATCAGCAAATCTGCGTGTGCGCATAGCTTTGGTTGAGACACCTACTTTGAGATGGGAGGGGGGTGGCGGGTCGTTGGACCTTCCGTTTCGGCCTCATAGTCCATAACGACCTATAGGCGGGCGCAGCTGCACTTACTCCTCCGGGCCCAGTCGGCCTATCTTTGGTACACGGACTAGTGGGTGTGCATTTCCCAGGGACGGGTGCAGTCAAAGTTGACGTTACCTTTACTTCTCTGTCGACAGAAATGTGTCACCCATGCTCGAAGGTGAACCAACTCGCATAGCAACAGGAAGTCGGGAAAGAAGAGGAAGAACCTTTGAAAGTAAGATCAGAAAGAGTATGAAATCAGAAAGGAAGCAAGGTGAGCAGCAAAGACAGATGACAAGAAGGCACCTAATGACTTAGGTAGCCTACAAAACCCATTGGAGGCGCTGCTCCCCATAAAATAGGATAAGCGAACCTAACTAACCTAACCTTAAGGCCAATGACCCATCTTATGCCTCCTGAGGTGAGTTAAATTAATTTAGAAGGGTTGGAATGCATGAAGAGCGCCATGTTGAGTAATGAGTGTTTGTTTGGATGAGAAGCGTCAACTTTAATAGCTTTAATGGGTAGCGTTAAAGTGGACGAGGAGCGTTAGGTTGGCTGAGAAACGATAGCATAAATGAGGAGCGTTATGTTTGATAAGGATCGTTAGTATAAATGGTGAGCGTTAGGTTAGATAAGAAGCGCTAAGTTGTACGAGGTACTTCCAGTTAGATAGAGCAGTGTTAGATGGTGAGTGACGATCGAGATAGATGAGGTGTGTTGGGTTAGGCAAGATGCGTTAAGTTGGCTGCAAAGCGATAGCTTAGATGAGCAGTGCAATGTTTGATGACGAGCTTTAGTTAGACGATGAGCGTTAAGTAAGAGAAGGAGCGTCAAGTTGGATGAGAAGCGTTACGAGAGAGCAGTCTTGAGTTAGGAGAGGTGCGTTGGGCTAAATGAAATGCGTTGGGTTAAATGAGGTACGTTAGACGAGATGAGGTCCGTGGGGTTAGATGAGGTGCGTTGAGTTAGGTGAGGTGCGTTGAGTTAGATGGAGGTGCGTTGAGTTAGATGGAGGTGCGTTGAGTTAGATGAGGTGCGCTGAGTTAGATAAGGTACGTTGAGTTAGATGTGGTGCGTTGAGTCAGATGAGAGGCGTTATGTTTGATGAGGTGAGTTACCTCCAATTTTGTGAGTTACGTAAGCTGTTGGGCGTTATGTTAGACGAGGTGCTGCACAAGTTCGCTAGATTAGATGGGATAGTTAGGTTAGATGATGTGCGGTATGTTAGATGACAACCGTTACGTTAGATGAAATTCGATGAAGAGATGGGGGATTGGTGCTACGACATGTTTTACAGTAAGTTACCTTTGATTATGTAAATGCAATTTTTTTATCTATTTTTCAAGATAAGTGTCGAAAATTTAAAATGTTAACAGTAAATTAGTGCACATGTATGTTGTAACCATAAAAACAATTAGAGAAAAATAAATCGGAACCATTTCCACGTTTTGGCAACATTTACTTATCGCACGGCGTTCTACTGTTACGCCAGATTATGCAACATCACTCTCTAGTCAACATCGGCAAGAAAAGCGGTCTAACCAGTGAAGAAAGACCAAAGTGACCTCGTTATTGGCTTCTGGTAAGACGACACTCGAAGTTTCCAAGGAATTGCAGCGTGAAGGTAAAATCAACTGGAAAACTCCGGATAGAGCCTATACGAGGAAATCGACTGCTCGGGATATGCAAAGTTTGAAGGATTCTATGGCTAGAAAACAACTTTCTACAAGTAAGGCAATATTTGAAGACCCTGGAGCCCCAATACTAAGCAGAAACACAAGATGTGAGGTCCTAAAGAAGCTAGAGAAAGTGAAAAATGTAATTAAACGACCACTTCTATCAAAAACTTATAAAGAAAATAGGGTCAAATGGGCTGAGGAGAACATGAAAACTGATTTCTCCAATGTCATATTTTCTGACGAATGCAGAGCCACTCTTGATGGTCCAGATGGATGGGCGCCTGGATGGGTCCTCCATGACCGACCTCAACAGACACGGCTTAAGCGTCAACAAGGTGGTGGAGGTATAATGTTTTGCGCCGGGCTAATAGGTGATACCCTTATTGGTCCATGTGAAGTGGCAGAAGGAGCTAAACTGAATGCAGAAAGGTACTACCAATTTCTTGAAACCAACTTGACTCCAGGGCTTGATGAGCAGACTATCGCAAGCAATTCAAATTGGTATTGCAGCACGATAACGCTCCCTCACACCGAGCTCGGTACACTGCTAACTGGCTTGCGGATGGAGGATTTAAAAAAAAAAGGATTATGACCTGGCCAGCGAATAGCCCGATTTAAATCCCATTGAGAACCTTGAGCAATGGTCAAAAGGAAGGTCTATGAAGGTGGTCGGCAGTTTTCGAGCAAAGTAAGCCAGTGGAATGCAGTAAAAATAGCTGCAGATTCTGTTCCACCATCTGAAATATCAAACATGACAAAGTCTGTTGATAATCGCTTCACAAAAATCATGGAAAATGGAGGTTGCCATGTTCAAAATTAACTTGTTATGTTTAAAACTACTAAACACTTTTTCCAGTGTTTATTGAATTGTTTTGGTTATAATTTCTTGGTTTTGGACGTTTAATAGAAATATTCCTGTTCACTTGTATTTATTTCCTCTTTGTGACGCATTTATTAGCTTGTTGCATAATCTGAGGTAACAGTAAAAAACTCGTAAATAAGCAAATTGTATGATAAACTTTGCAAACGGCTAAATATTTATTTGACATACTGTTGATGATTACAACATAGCCATACATTTAGTTAGTATTGATATATCAAAGTTAGACATTTATCTTGAAAAGTAAAGTAAAAAAAATTGTATATGCATAACCAAAGGTAACGTACTGTAAAATTTACATGGGGCATGGGATGTATGACTGGTGTTAGCTTAGACCAATATGTTAAGATAGACGGACGTTGTTGAGTTCGACAGAGTTCGTCAGGGTTACATGACCGCGTTAACATAGATGGTGTCAGTTCCGAAAGAAGGGCTGCACGACATTAAAAGTAATTTGAGTTGTAATAGCGTGGCGTAGGTCTGGTTAATTTTAAAAAGTAAAGACATTCATCAGCCGTGGAATTATGACGGGTCCCGCTTGTTATTATAATTAGAACTGAAAACCTATAATAGCCTATATTGGTCACAGTTTCACCGGCGCAATTGTGTACAATGAAAAAAAAAATCAATCATAGAGAACGGGAAACACCCACCGTGACCGGACATGTGCCAAGTGCCGTCGCACAGAGGTGAAGCGGCACCTCAAATAAATTTTGTATACTACAATGAAAAATGTCAGTATGCCACTAAGAATACAGTTGGCATCACAGTAATCGCTCTCGGACACATTGTTAAGCGATTGTGTTTGTGAAACTCCTGATAACAGCAAAAATGCTGGAGATATGATCAACAAGCAGCCCTGCGTTTCAAACACAAAAATAGAGCACGTTGCATTTGTGTCCTGTGGCCGATGACCCTCAAAGTCACTGTCATATACCCCGCGTATTTTTTATATGCAGCGAAAACACAGGACGTCCTACCGAAAGGACTATCGTCTGCAGCGGGCCTTAGGAGTAATTGCTGTGTAGCCTCTGCATTTGGCTTCACTTTTATAATTAACTCAGGCGAGTAACTGTCTGCAAAAAAAAAAACTAGAGCACTCCGAGAGTGTATACCTCCGCTAAGAGAGGCAACGGTAACAAAAATTCAACTTAGCTTTGAAGCGATTGTTTCATTTGTACCAACTCCAAAATATAATCATTTGTGCCCTTTGATGATATTAACAGTTTGTGCAATTTTCGTGAAGATCTGTTCAGAACGTTTTGAGTTATGCTGCTAACAAATATCATGACAAACATGAGTCAAACATACAAACGAACTAACCGATCTGCACCAAAATGAAATCATTTATGTCTTCAAACAATACTAACAACTCATATAAATTTCATTAATATCCATTCATATTTCTTTGAGTTATTGTGCTAACAAGCATAAAATTAAAAACAGTGACAAACAAATGAACGAACGTACAGATCACTCAAAAAATTTGGTCATTTACTCTTCATCATATACCTCACAACTCACGTAAATCTCATCAAAATCCGTCCATAACTTTTTCAGTTCTGGCCTTGAGAAAAATGAAACACATAAACAAATGAACGGATGGACGGATCTTCACCAAAAGTTAATATTCTGTTCCTCTCAACATACCTAACAATCCCTGCAAATTTCATTAAAATCCGTTCATAACTTTTTGAGTTATCTTGATGACACAGACAGACAGAGAGACAGACAGAATAGCAGACAGACAAAGTCGACGAAAACATAACCTCCTTGGCGGAGGAAAAAATTCTCCTGTTACTGCTGCGGCGCCTAACGTGCAAAAAAGGCTTACTTTTCAGTAGCTCAAATCGACAGCTCGCAAGCCGTGTGAACAAACAGCGCTCGATAATCCCACTCCCTTCTTCCTTGCCACGCATTGTTCGAGTTGCTTCGAGGGAAGAATTTCTCTGGAATGTGCTATAAAAATCGAGGAATCTGGGCAAATCTGCCCTAATTGCGCAATTTTGTTCGCCAGGCCCCATGATTGGACCAGTCAGATGTTGTGAAACAAAAGCCTACAAAAAACGCAACACAATAGAGCGAGTCAGAGGTTATGAAATAGAGGGACGCTTAAAGAGCTGCACAGCACGACCCGTCAAAGGTCGTGAAATAATGGACTGCAATGATACAAAATGGCACTGACGGGTTTTCCGAGGAACATCAGACAGCAGCGAAGCCGCAAAGTGGAGTCTTTACCAGCAACTCCCAAGGCAATGAAAATGCAAGAATAATAATTGTTGGAGCTACGAGAGAGAGACTTCGTGTAATCTTCATCTTGCTGGAGGATGATCTCAGTGTCGGACACGCTTTATTTCGGTTTCATGTAGCTATCTTGATTAAAAGAAAATACCTGTGCTGTTCGCTACATCTCGACATACAGTAATTTTTGTCTTAGCGTAGGACTATCGCTGCGATTTTGGCACTATTTCTACTTCCTGAATTCATCTGGATAATAAATAACCTTAGACTATCATTTGTTGTACTTGGCTTCCTGTTATTTCCATATAGATGTAGGATGATTGCTATGACATCCACTAGAAATGAGTCTACGTGTAACTTCATTCAACAGCAGGGTGACTTCTGTTGCATGACGTATGAAACAAACAGGCTGAAACAGCCTATGGGAAGAGCAACAGTAAATTCTTCTAGGAAAACATTCCTTGTCTATTCAATCGCGTGGAAGACCGTGCCAGAATATCTTTTCTAATAGAGTCCCAGTTCGTGGGATGTCCTACTAACCATACATGCATAGAAGTATATGTTACAGTGAATGTGTGAAATCTGTAATTTCATGAAATCCCTGAAAATTTCAGGCATTTCGTGTAATCACTGTTTCACTCGGGGATTTCACGAAATTACTGAAATACTTAGGAATTTCATGAAATCACTGAAAAATACAGCCAGTGATTTCATGAAATAACTGAAGCATAAATCAAACACTGTATTGGCGATATGTGGAATTTTGACTGACAACCTAAATGGAATTAAAATCTATTGTTGATATTTGAAACACAATTAAAGAATTAAAATAGGCCAAGCTGTTATAGGTTTTTTTCTGACCGCTTGCACCAATATTAATAGCTGTTATGATGAATGTGAAAATTTGGTGAGAGATATCAACTTGCATTGCTTGTTCGCTTGATCATAACTTATTCGAACACGAAATAGTATTGTGTCATATGAAGTTGCAATTAAGTTTTGCCTTGAAACATATGCGCAATTGTACTTGACAGGCCAGGGAATTTAGTCCTATCAAATTTATTTGGACAATATTATGGATAAAGATTGATTAAGGGTCAGAAGGCTCAAAAGTGGTGGACTCTTTGCTAAAAGCGAATTAAAGGCCCTCTGCAAAATACAGGTGGCCACATTATGAATCACTATAATTATTGTATTTTGCTTTTAAAAAATGTGACAGATATGGCTACACCAGAATATAAAATACTTTTCTTTTTGTTTGCAGTTGCAATGTTTGCTTGCAGTTGCAATGTTTTAGGGTAAAATAATTGTAAATTACCTTAAAATAGAACTGGTAATTCATAATTTAATGAGTTTGATTGTTTGTTTACACACCGGTTTTTTATTTACCGACTATAGTAGTGCTCAGCGTCTGAATGTTTTGTACGATCTTGTAGCTTGTTAACGAAACTTTGACATCTACGTTTGCTGCTGGCTATCATCGTTGTAACCTGAAGATAAATAAATTCATTTTCTACCTGTAACACTGCAGTTGCAATATTTGCTTCCATTGAAAGCAAAGTTTTAAGAAAAATCGTCGCGTTACGTACCTAGGTGGTAATGAATAGATAACAGGGAATATTGAGCGGCAAGTTGCTTTAAGTAAGTGTTCGAAAGCTGCGAAAAGATTGGCTTAGATCCATCCAAGTCTGGAAGAGCTTTATATGGCGAAATGCCACTCCTGGAAATTTTTGCTTCTCGTCTGCATGGGGCTTTAGGTTGCGCGCGCAAGTACGGGATAGTTGCATTGCTACGTAATTCTGTATCCGATTGCATTGCAGTGCAAAAAGCTTCAAATTGGACATTGCTGTGCCACTAAAAAGTATATATAAGGTATGAGTCATATCCTGCAGTAGGTACAGTACGTTATTATTGAGCAGCAGTGGTCAAGCTTTGAGAATACGTACGTCCTTCTTCTGAGTTAGTTTAAAGTTACAATGACGCATAGTTTTAGTGCGATACTCAAGCTCCATATATAGAAGTAGTAACCACTGCAGCGTGACAGCCGAAATTAAAGGTTAAGTGACTGAACAATTTATGCGATAGCGTGTTCACGCTATATTTTTTATTCCTCATGGCGCTTCATTAACCTCTACTTCAAAAGACTTTCAATGCGTTCCCTAGACATGGTAAATATCTGTAATGAAAGAATCAAAACATAGCACATCACACAAGGAAACGTTCATTTGTGAAAAAATAGAACAAATATCGTTTGTAGCGAGATCCAAGGAAACAGAAATAAAGCGCCCGGGCACGGGAAGAGACGTCCGGATGACCTAACCGAAGGTTCGAAAGATTACAGTAAACTATGAGCGACCCTGAAGGTGCAAATCAGCAAACAGCACACATAACTAACTTTACTCTTTGGTCTACGTCACATCCAATGCCACATAATGCCGCCATTTCACAGATATACCTACTGATATATTTTCCACTTTCAGTAAATCTGTGTAGAAATGGTTGCTTGAGTTTAGTGATTTCGTGAAATTCCGAGTAAAACAGTGATTATCCTACACGAATTGAGTGAAATTTTCATGGATTTCATGAAATTACTAATTTCAAACATTCACTGTTCTATATATATATGATGTGGAAAAAGGTTATACTGTAGTCGAATTTGAAGGTTTGAAAGTTCACGTGAGGGCCACTCATATTCAGTACGCGTGCATCGATCAGATAGTTCAATTCAGCTCATAATATAAGGCGACTTTTTTTCGTGAGTTCCAAAAATGGTACTCTGTTCTACACTGACTTTATTACAGACTATTACTGAGAAAACAGTTCCTAGTAAAATCAGTGAACAGATATATACAGTATATAGATGTATTTACAACTTTGGAGAAAGAAAAGTGCTTCTTTATCGAAAGACAGATTATGTAGCGGTACGGAGCGACTGCAAGGAGGAACTAATATTCCCACACCGCGTGAGGTCAAAGTTTATTCCGCAGTTACATAAATAAGTGCTGAATTGACTGTTCCTGGACAAGGTATAGGACAGACGGACGTTAAAGTTACGAAATACTGGAAAAGCAGAAAATAAAATCAAGTGAACTATATTAGCAGAAATTCAACTTTTTAGTTTTGCGAACCAACTTGTATGATTAATCTGTTCATATAATGTCCTGACCTAGGTTCGATTGTGAAGATACTTGATGTGGAAAACTGAAGAGAAGACAAAGTGAAAATTTCACAAATTTTGAGGAAGAGAGTTCGCCAAAACCTGAATCACCGACAGTAGCTAAGAAAGCACGTGGCTGGCGGGCCACAGCCCAGCGCAGGAATGCTCTCAAGTCCGGCGATCTCTTGCAAATCGTGGTGTCTGCAACTCCACAAGAATCACGAATGTAGTTAAAAAATATTCAAATCTAGTCTAGTTTTCCACAAGCAGAATTTTCTCACGATTCCAGTCTTCTTTGCACTAATAGTTTTGTTCACTAGTATTAGCTCTAGTTTCTCGGGCAGATGCTCCCCCTTTAACGGTGTTAAAATAGCAAATCTGGGTACAATGATTAGGTTTCGTTCACATATTTCTTATCTGTAAATCAGCATAATATTAAGACACCAAAAAGCCGCACTCTACCGTAGTGAATGCAGCGCTTACCTAAGGAAAGAAACTCTCGACATTTTTCTGCATCTTGTAATAACGCGATACACAGGACCCGTGTTTTCTAAAAGCAATTACATCCGGTCAAAAATATGATATATCTAGCAAAGTAACCTTGAGGTTGAGATTTTGAATATCAAGTTTTGGGATAGAACATCTCTAATAAAAAATGGTCCGGGCCCACTAAGAGATTTGATAGAATATCTTTGGTAATTTTTTTTTTATCCAAATAATTGTCGTTGATTACGACACTAGCGTCAATGTTTTGTTCCTCATCGTTTATTTTTTTTTAAATAACAATGTCGGGTCTGTCAAACTGTTCATCATCTTTAAGATTCAACGTAATGTAAACACCCATATTTATTTCCAATGTTACGTATCTCAAAACAATGTAGTAATATTCATTTTCAACCGCTGCACTAAATGAGACAATTAAGATTTCAGACTGTTTAAATTTAATTATCTCCGCCAAGGAAGTTATGTTTTCATCGAGTTTGTTTGTCATCAAGATAAGTCAAAATGTTATGCACCGATTTTTCGTAATTTACAAGGATTGCTAGGTATGTTATGAGGAACAGATTATTAACTGATGGTGAAGGTCCGTTGGTCCATTTGTTTGTTTGTTTGTTTGTCTGCCTCATCTTCCTTAATGTCATAATTCAAAAGTTATCGACGGATTTTGATGAAATTTGCATGATTTGTCAAATTCGTCATGAAAAGTAAATGACCAAATGTTCGTGAAGATCTCTGTTCGCTTGTTTGTCTGTGTTCTATTTTATGCTCGTTCGCAAATTAACTGAAAAATTTATGAGCGGATCTTTAGGAAATTTATAGGGATTGTTGATATTGTTGAAGAGAAGTGAATGAATGTTGGCAATGATCGTTTAATCTGTATGTGTTTTTGACTATTGTTTGTCAGAAAGTTTGTTAGCTGTATAACTCGAAAAGTTATGAACTGATCTTGAAAAAACTTACACAAGTTGTTATTACTGTCAAAAAGCACAAATGATTATAGTTTGGTGTTGATACAAAGGAAAAATCATAGTTTCAGTATAAATTTGTTTGTTTCATTAAGATGCCTTGCTTGACGGAGCCATACGCTCTCAGGGTGCTTTAGTTAGTTATTCAGTCGTTGCATAACCTTTATAGACATGGCATCTTTATTTTAGAAAAATTCACGAAAATGCTGAAACATTAGAAACCAGAGAAGCACTCTCAGAGCACATACATCCTCCAAGAAAGGCAAAGTTAACAAATAATTTAGATTGGTTTTGAAACCCATCACTGAAACTTTGTATTTGTGCGTGTTAATACAAATAAGAGTTCCTGAAATTTCCTTAAACAGCAGTCAGTAACTTCTTGACCAACAGAGTTAAACACACAAACGGAAAGCCGGTCAGCAAAATTCCCAGTCGGAAATTATGGTTGTTATTATAGTAGAACAACTATGATTATGGTCGAGACTTTGGTTGTTTATTATCGATATATCCTCCATATTCAACCATTTATGGGGTGCAGTATGGTAGAGATATGTCAC
>LQNS02278174.1:29237219-29248021 GCA_001587735.2 Parhyale hawaiensis | reverse complement strand
CCATACTGCAAAGAAAGTGAAGGAATATTTTACGGAAGAGAATATCGAAGTCATGAAGTGGCCTGCCCAAAGCCCGGACCTTAATCCTATTGAAAATTTATGGAAAATTATAGGTGACAATGCAAGAGAACGACAACCATCAACGGTAAAGGATCTGTGGACTAAAATTGAAGAGGAATAGAAAAACATAACTCCAGAGTTTTGTAAGAAACTTGTGATGTCGTGTAATCGTCGCTGTGCTAAAGTTATTGAAAATAAAGGTTTTAGTACTCCATACTAATTGTTCTAAACCTAAAAATGACCATTGTTCCATGTTATTTGTTTGTAAAATTGTATTTAGAGACGATCGTTCTCTTATTTTGCACTGTTCAATTTTTGTTATTGTTTGTTAGATTGGTATAATGTATTAAATATAGTTATGTTTGTCCTGATATTTTGTAGAAATATGATACATACATTCCTTAGGGCCCCATCAAAAGATTCATTAACCTACTCTACATGGTTAACCTTTATTTTCAAAAAAATGAAAATCCTTCTCTTATTTCGCCCGCTAGTGTATATGTAATACATTTTTATTTAATATTGGTTAAAGGATTTACGTTAATAATGTTTTATTCAGTCAATACGATCTCCTGGTGCACACTATTTGAATAAACACGTCATCTATTTATGGTGTTTTATTGCTGTGCAACTACCTCACAAGGTGGCTGTATTCCTACCATTTTCCCTTGCCATGAGACTGCTCCCGAAATATAAAAAAAATTATTGACAAAACTTGTTTCTCACTTTCTTACCACTTGTGGTAGAATTTCTCGTCCAAGAATATCTAGTTGTGCTTTCTTCTTAAGGAGAAAATTGTGTAGGTAGCAGCACGCCAATGTGATTTTTGCGGCCTTTTCAGGAGCTAGATTTATTGTTGTTAGTAGAATCCGAAACCTGCTCGCTAGAATACCAAAGCAATTTTCTATAATTCGTCTTGCTCAAGATGCTCTGGAACAATATATCTTTATTCATTTATTAACTGACCACTGTAGGGTTTCATTTAATTTTCAGAAAAGGCAAATGCATAGTCTCCTAACATGACATACGGCATCTTCTCATAGTTTCCTCCAGCTAAGTCCTCTGCATCAGGAAATGCAATTTCACAATTTTCTACTTTTTCATGGAATTTGCTATCGACTGAATTCCTCCATCTGATGATCTTCCATTTGCTCCAGCTTCAACGTATAAAAATTCGTAATCAGCATTTGCAATACCAAACATCACAATGCTGCAGGTTTTTTATAATTGAGTTAGTAGAAACCTGAATTTGCTGATTTTGTTATTTCGACATGCTTACCGTCCACAGCTCCAATACAATGGGGAAAGTTCCACTTGCTTTCAAAGGACGTTGATACACTTCTCCATTCTTCTTTTGTAGTAGTGGTTTTAATTATGTGCATCTTCTTTAGCACACTAATTATAGCATTGCAAGTAGGCACGATAAACTGACGAATAGTTTGGCAGTAATTCTCGTCAAGAACTTTAGATCCTCTTACGGCAGACCGGTTGCTAAAAAACCGTAAAATTGTTGCCAGCTTTTGGTGAACTATTATTACATTGTCCCTCATCACCGTCACTTCTTTTTGTAAGAGAGGCGTAACCAGCGTCAACAGCTCTTCATAGGTTTTCTTATCAATTCTCAGAAAATTTTTGTTGTAAGCATTTGGGTCAGTGGCTTCAAGCTCACGAATCAACTTTATATGGGAATAATGTGCCCGATTCGCTAACAATTGCTTTCTCCAATGCTTCCTTTTTTGACGAATCTTTTCATTTTCAGTAGCACATAAAGAAATTATTGTACCACATATAAGCTCCTCTTTATCTATTTCCATCACGAAATTACTCGACTTGAAGTGTTATAATAATTTGACGCACAATATTGATGCGTTGCAGTCAGTATTGAGCGACATTTACAACTGATGTTGTAGGACTTTGTCAAACAGCTAGTGTATGCTGTCCATGCAGATTAAGCTGGCCAACCGGGTTGGCCAACAAGTTGGATAGTGGAGATTGAACACAAGCTGTTACCTTGCAGTGGCCAATTTCTCATGACATTCGCAAAATTCACCAGCTTTTCTGTATGCATCTTCGTTGATATTTCGTATCGCTTAGAATAGAGGACGTCTTGAGCCACTTAATTAAGGAAACTGACCCATTTAAGTGCAACTAACACACAAAGTTTTAATTTCATTTCCCATTTGAGGTATCGTTCCACCTTCCTAGGTAAAATTTTGTTCAGATTATAAGTAGCACATAGTTTTTTTTTTCAATGCAGCTCCTTCTCGGATAAGATATAGGGTCTGGTGATCGAAGATGAAGCTTTACAAATCCCCTCTTCCAATTTACCCATCTGCGAAATCTAAAAGAGAAACTTGAAAACGACCACGTTAATTTACGCAAACTTATTGAACTACATGTATACATTTACTTTTATGGAGTCACATCCTGTATACTGTGTCTCAAAATACGCATCGTTCATTAGCAACGCACATAATTTCCGTTGAAAGGATTGCTCAGTACAGTTCCATCATTTGAAAGCATCCACAACAACAAACGGTAGAAATGCAATTTTCCTTCTATGAGTGATACATTACCCCGTTTGTGCGGTGTGTTAGGGCTGAAAACAACCTGTAACAGTGAACGCATAATTCGCTCGTCCCATTTTTTGCGCTGCATTGCTTCCCGGAAATTGAGATCCCAACGGAAAGCATTTGTTTTTGTTGGGCTGTTGTGGTAACATGGATACGACGTGTTGCTTTCTACTGTGGAATTGCAGATGTTCTTTGTTCTCAGTCGATTTTGATTTACACTGAGTATGCTGTAGGTTGGTAGTATCCAAGGAGGTTCTATAGAGAGGAGTGCACTCTATCTTTTAATCCTACGGGAGCGTTGCGAGTAAACTTTTCCCTTAAACTGGCTGAGTGGCTTATCCAATCGGAGAGCGGTATTGCTTACGTGAGGCACTGCCTCACGTAGGAATGAGTCCTGAGCTCAAATTTTTACAGCCATTAACCATCGACAAAATTCCGAGCGGATGGAAGTACCTATGTAGAGGAAACTTGTATCCTGTATACCAGCTTATGATGCAAAATATTGAAGAACTGCCTGTCTGTATCTTCCTTAACTAAATGTGCAGACCACTGCCACTTCAGCCAGTTTAAGATTTCCAAACGCCAGCTTCAGTCACGTGACAAAGCCATGTGTTTACTCGCCCAGGGAAGGCTTGCACGTACTCCTCCCATTAAAGCTCCTTGGTAGTATCTTATTAAATAACTAGTGGACCCATGCGTGCAAAAATTCACGCAATAATCTATACGTTTTCTCTCTTCTCTGAGTTGCTGTTTCTACAGTTTTCCGTTCACGCTTATTAGCAGCTCTTATTCCCTTCTGTAATCTTTCTGCTTCAAATCCATTTTGTCACTGTGTCGCGTAGTCGCTCCATCTCTCTCCATTTTTAGCACGTCTTCGATCTTGAGACTGTAGTAGTCTCGTTCTTTTTACGTTCCCCATCCTCTTCTTAATTAAACGTGCCTCTCCCAAAGTAAATTCTTAAGCAAAGCTGCCGCAATGAACTTGAATGCAACTGGATTCAGTCAGCTTATATGCAATGTGAGGGCCCCGGCCTCTACTTTCCTGCCTCTTCACTTATTTTGGTACCATGCCAAAAACCAACGCGGCAACATAATGGGTTGAAAGAAGCTTACCATAGAAGAAAAGACTCGGGCTTTCACTCTAATTGAGCAGAGAGAGCCGGTGAACCGCGTAACTGTCAAAATGATTGTCAGCCGAGTGAGAGTGACCCTTTTCAGGCATAAAAAATCAGCTGCCGCACTCCCTGTCCGGACCTTACCGCCACGCAAAGTGTGATGTGGGCGCACGAGAAAGACAACCTCTTGCCATCATTGCTTTTTTCGTTTTCTTGCAACCTCTTGCCATCCTTGCTTTTGTCGTTTTCTTGCGCCCACATCCAACATCGCGTAGCGGTAGGGTCTCGGCAGAGAGTGCGGCAGTTTATATTTTACTTTTGAAGAGGGACACTTGGCTAACAGCCAGTTCGATATTTACGCGGTTCACCGGCACTTCCTGCTCGATTTGAGTGATGCCCGAGTCCTTTTTTCCATGGTAAGATTTTCCGACCCACTGTGATGCCATGGTTGTTATGGTATGTTGCCAAAATAAGTGAAAAGGTAGGGAAGCAGAGGCCCGTGGGCCAGCGCAACATACGTGTACTCTGCTCGAGCTCTGATTGATCACCGACTGACTGTGTAGCGGGGATTTGTGTGTGGCGCTGGGGTGAAGCAACACACGTCATATTACCCTTCTCTCTCACATGGCGGTAAATGCCAAAATAAAGCTATTAACGAATTATGCGATAACTTTGTTTATTCGCACGGGGGTAAACTTTGTTTTTGTGGCCACTATATGTTACTAGACTGACCGTGACCCGTTGGTCGCTATCACCAGCTTTTTGCTTCTCAAAGGAATATTTATCACTCTGCCCGTAAACAAGTAAATATATATATATAAGCTATATGACGTGGGCCAGTTGCATTTTCAGTGTCACCTTTAAATCTAACGCTCACGTTCATGAAGTCAAGCTCACGTATATCCGCCATACCATGGGTACAGTCGAATTAAACCTTCCACGCTCGAACTGCTTCGTATCTTGGAGCGCAGAATCTGTGACATACAAACAAGTAAACAGGCAAGTAAGATTATCAAAATTTTATATGTATACTAAACTGCCCGTGACCCATTGGGTTACTAAAAATCTCTGCTAGTATTCCATTTTCTTCTGCTCCTTTCGTGGACTTGGAGTAGGTTATGTGAGATTTCCCAAGTAAGATAAACAGAGAGACGAATATTTTATGCCAAAAGATGCTGATGTTAGTTTTAGCTTTAAAAAAAGTAGACTAATGCTGCTCTTCGATCGTCTTACCTGCTGATACTGGCCGCGCTATTAAAGTTTCAGAATTTCAATTCTTCAGCACACTCGATGTACAGTATATAGCAATCGGTTTCCAAGCTACCACGCTTCTTAAATATGCGTTTCGTCTTGACGCCTGAATGATATTTTGCACGCAATTTGTGTTCCTTATGTATAACAACATAAATTGTGTAGAAAAAAACAAGTAAATAAATTCCACAGAATTCTGGCGTAATACTAGACGGCCGGTGCCCGAAAGGGTCACCATCGCGAACTTCTGCGCTTATCAAAGGAATATTCAACACTGTGCCTGTAAGAAAGGATAAATGCATGTAGATATATTATATATGACGTAGTCCAGTTGTATTTCGCGCATCATGTTCACATTTAACGTGCACGCCAATGCAGCCGAGTTCAGGCCCACCCCCCTCCCCCACCATTGACGACCCCTCCCCATTGACATTGTGTCAATATAACTTCAACGATCGCATTTCTTTCCATAGTGAATGTGGATAATCCTTTTAGCTTTGAAAACACTAGAGTATCGCCATTCTTCAACCGTCTTAGCTACTCATACGTAGTCACGCGACTAAATTTTAGAATTTCAATTCTTTAGTGCACAGGACGTATAGAGCAATAGGTATCCAAGTTCCGACGCTCCTTAAGTCTCCGTCCCGTCCTGACGCCTGAAAGATATTGTTTTGCCAGCAGGTGTGATAAGTATAGTTTGCCCTACGTAGGTATGATAACATAGATTGTATGCGAAGAAGCTAGTAAATAAATATAGAAGCAAGTAACGGTCAGAGAATTTTAGTATAATATAGCAATATATAGGGTAGTTTAAGCCTCCTTAAACTATCACAAGTTTTATGTTCTAAGCGAGGACAAGGATCAGATATGTATGTAGTATGACTAGGTAAAACGAAGAACCCATGCACGGGGGTGTTGCCACACAGGATCAACACGCATGGACGTAGCAAATCGGGAAAGAAGAGGAAGAACATAGGGAAGCATCATCAGTAGGAGTATGAAACCGGAAACGAAGCAAAGTGGACACGGTGGAAAGATGTCCCCAAAGCCTTACTAATGGCTAGTGCGGGGGTTACATTTAGTGCAAGAGCTGCACAGCAGCTTGCGACACCCTTTTTCCGGAGGCTCCGAAACCTTCGTTTGCAGTACACAGGCGATCTCACGGCAAAGGAAACAAGGAGCATGTAGTATGTCTCTAGAAACGTGAACCCATGCACGAAGATATTCCCACACAGGATCAACGCGCATTGGGGCTGTTAATCGGGAAAGAAGAGGAAGAACAGATTGAAGCATCTGCAATATGGAAATGGAATGAAGTAATGTGGGCGCAAAGGAAAGACGTCTCAACCTAACCTGCAGGGCCCTCATAGCGGCACTGCCCTCCGCAACATAAGTTGTGCGAACATAACTACCCTAACACTATATTGTATAGTGTATATGGCTATTGGCTTACCGTATGCTTTCCCTTTATTTCAAAAACTAAGGCCTAATTCAAAAAATTGTATGAACAATATTTGTTTTCTTTTTCAAAAATACATATATTGTACAAATTTCAGGACAATCTGTCCACAATAGATATTTTCGACCCTCTGCCCCCACCGCTTTGGACCCTTCTTAGGGGGTTCTAGTGCTCCGAGCCCCATAAAACTTTAGGACACACTTTCACACTACCTAAGGACCTAAGGACAGTAAAAAAAAAGAGAAAAAATGATAATATTGACCAAAACCGTGAGTTTTTGTATCAGGATACTACAACTGAAGATTAAAAACACTTACTTTAGTTGTGCGCTTCTTGCACTTGTCAGAGGCCGCGAAGATGTTGAGTGCGGTAGAACCCGGTGGGAGGGGACACTGGTCTATGTCCACTCGCCGCAGGTCTATGTCAATGCCACTCGTGCCTCTGCAAAGACAAAATTTTTCCTTTTAACCCTGGAACACTACTTACATAAGTACCTCCGCGTAGGAGGTTTACATTTTTGTCGTGTTTGTCTGTCTGTACTGTCTGCCTGTCTGTCGGTCACCAAGATAACTCAAAAAGTTATGGATGGATCTTTACAAAATTTGCTGGGATTGATAGGCATGTTAGCAGTAACATGTTTATCTTTTGATGAAAATCCCTTCAACCGTTTGTTTGTTTATCTCTCTGCCTATTTTTCCTAATACCATAACTCAGAAAGGTATGGACGAATTTTTATAAAATTTACAAAGTATATTACGAAGAATAACTGACCGAATTTTCGTAATGATGCTTGTTTGTGTGTCGGTGCTTGATTTTATGCTTGTCAGCAAAATGAACTGAAAATTTATGAATGAATCTTTATAAAATTACAGGAACTGTTAGTAATGTTCAAAGACATAGATGATTAAATTTTGGTAATGATCAGTTGGCCTGTTTGTGTGTCTGACTAATGTTTGTCAGCAGCATAATTCAAGAAGTTAGGAGTGGATCTTCAATAAAATTACACAAGCTGCTACTACCGTCAAAAGGCACAAATAATTAGATTCAGGTGCTGATACTAAGCAAATCTTAGTTTCAGAACAAATTTGAATTTTTCCTTACCGTTGCCGCTGCTTCGCGGAGGTTGGCGCTCTTAGAGTGGTCTAGTTATCTTTATCGGTGGCTCTTGAGCACATTTTACCCAGCGTTCTAAGATTATTGTCCAAATTGAATAGAAACATTCCTAGGAATGGCATTATTTGAAACTTAGTAAAATTAACTAACAGGGTTGAAATAATTAACAGTTACTAGTGTATCAGATTGTTGAAAAAGTACTGAAAAAATAACATCCACGCCTCTTCTCTGTTTGGTCTGTTGGTCATTCTACAGCCAAGGAGGAAATACTGCCCTTGCACTTTCGATTTTCGACTTAACTGCAAAGTGACGAACGAAAACTTAGTTTCTCGTAAGATCAGCATAGTTTCAAACGACAATATAGCCGGCACACGCCATGTTGGGTTTAACCCCAAAATAGCTTAATGCAGCAAATTCTAACTAGAATACAACGTGCAATTATTCTACCTCTTCTCCCGAGCTACCAAGTATTACGGCAGAACTTCAAAATTAGTTATTAATGCATTCTATTCTTTTTACAGTCCTTGTTGCATCAGCGCACTCAGTCAATAAAGGTTCACTCCTGTGAAGAATCGCTTCCTCCGCAGAGTTTATATAAAATATTTCATTTCTGCACACCTACCGGAAGGTCTCAATTGGCCTGGTGCGCTACTACTGGCCACGAAATCACACGCAGAGCATCTCTGTGAGACGCTAGAGCAAGCAGGTAGGAGTTCCGTGGGACAGGTCGCGCACAGCTATCCGAGGCCCACCTCACAGAGGGGGAGCATAGAGGAACTACGTAACATATTTTAACCTTTATCAGTAAGAACTACGGCGAGATGTAACAACCCTGATGTGAGGCACTTGGTGTTAACCATTAGTAGGCGGGAGGTTTAGGTATTCCAATAAGGATAGAGTCCGTCAGATTGTCCCCACTGATGATGATACTGTACAGCTCATATTTTCGAATTGGTAAGAAATTACGTCTGTCATCTTTTCGTAGTTCCTCCTACAGGAAACTAAAATCATACTTTATGTCTAATACGAGTTTACAGTAACAGATTACTTTTCGCGTTAATGGGTTAAAACTTGCAAGCAAAATGAAAGAATTAGCGTTCTAATACCATTCGCTCACGAATAGATGTGCTATTTTAATGCAAGAACTAATGTGACCATTCGAATACCACACCCCTAAAGAGGATGATGGAGTAGAGACTGTTTTAATTATGACTACTAGGTTGCCAAGAACGGCCAAATGCTGTAGGAGAGCGAGAAAGATGCAAAGAACAACTAAGTAACCATTAATACTTTTATTACGAAGACATGATTTCAGTGGATTATTACAATAACTTGATTGGTGGTGCAATTAAGTTTTAGAACTCGGCAATTAAGCTAGCGACTTGATCTGTAGACACCTCCAAATAATAACGAACAACGACAATTTACTTACAAGTGTGATACGATTGCTACAGTTAGTCTTGGCTAGAATAAGTTCTTAAAACCTAGATGACACTGACACAATGGTCGTCAGCAAACTGCGCAACAAGCACTAAACCAAAAACTAATTGACAATAAGTATGTAATCAGACCAAGTACCTACCAAAGCTGGAATTCCAATACAAGTGTTACTGGATTGACACAACTGTGATGACACGCACCTAGTTACATTAACCATGCTAACAATTAATGAATTGATACATTCACAGTGATGAATACGAGAGAATAACAAGCGGTGAGCTGGGAATTGCAAAGAACAGGAAATAAGACAGAAAGAGTTAGAGGCACTCACATTCCGGGGAACACACTAGAGGTGGGGCACAGCGCATAGCTTGCGCGAAGGACGACCTGGTGCGGTACTAACACTAGGACCGGCTTAGCAGGGAGTAGACTATCATGCGTCGCTGCGCTCCAGTGGCTTATTTTGACTTAGGGAAACTGCACCTTAGCCGAGAAAATTAATAGGAATAATTGTGCTTTGAAAATCGTGAGCATTAGCTATATAGCTATAGATGCTAAATATATATTTCATCTCCGCCGGATAGGAGCGCCGGATAGAGATAGCACAATAATTAAAGAGTGACCATCCACGGGTCAATAACTGAGAGCGCGAACTGATTACGTAATAGAAAGTAATAATAGTAAGAACTATTAGAGACATTCACACTCTTATCTCTTACACTAATACGGAAGATCCATTTACAACAAGTATGTTACGCTGTACTATTCAATACGCCGTAACCGAGCTCGGTTGACACCGAGATTAACTTTAACGGCAGAAAACAAGCTGTGAAAAGAACTACTCCAAGTCATTAAAAGTTGTGCAGTCAGCACAGTACGCACAAATTAGGCTTCAGAATTATTAGATTACCGCAAAAGTTGAGGCTTCTTCATCTGACTAAATCGTCCAGCCCAGCTCCTCCAGAACTTTGAATAAACAGAAACGAAAGTTAGCGCGCATGAGAGTAATTTAGCAAATTTGCTATATTCTGGTTTTCAGGCTAGTGCTATTCTCTATATTGTACTAATAACTACTATGCAAAGTGGAACATATGTTTGGACAGTTCAAAAGTTCACGTTAATGTAGTTTTTTTACATAATCATGAGACTTGCATCAAATAATTATTTTACAATCTACATACGAACACGGAACAGAAATGGCTATATTCACACTTAAACAGGTCATAAATCATTTCATTGGCAGTGGATCTCCCGTATACCTGTGCTTTCTCGATGCTAAGGCTGCGTTTGACAGAGTTCACCATTATTCTCTATTTAGGTGTATGCTTGAGAGACAAATACCTCCTTATATTGTTAAGACGCTAAAATACTGGTTTCAAACTCAAAAATGTTATGTGAAATGGGGAGCGGCAATGTCAGCAGCGTTCGGCATGACTAATGGCATAAGAAGGGGGCTTACTCTCTCCAATTTTCTTTAACATCTTCATTGACAGCATCCACACCCATCTGAATGCAGCTGGAGTGGAGTGCCATATTAATGGTCACGCAGTAAATGCGCTCAGTTATGCTGATGATGTGGTCCTTGCTTCTCCCCATTCTAGTGGGCTGCAAAAATTGGTCTCTAATTGCGAGAGCGAAGCCAGCAAACTGTGTATTGAATATAATACTGTTACAACTGTTTGTATGTACATTAAACCTAGGAGAAGTAACCTGCCCTCCGATAAAGTTACTCGACTTAATGGTGTCGATCTCACTTATGTAGACAGCTTCTCTTACCTGGGTCATAAAATC
>LQNS02278174.1:29146925-29174240 GCA_001587735.2 Parhyale hawaiensis | reverse complement strand
TCTCGAAGATATTTGTTATGCTTGTAAACCTAAAGTAATTTACCCACGGACTTTTCGGACCCTATTCCGGCGGAAGTAACCGGTGTTCTAATGAAGCCGGGATTCATAGATATTTAAGGCGCTTGCATGATCAAGCGTCAGCTTAATTCGGTACTTGACATTGCAGTACCAACTTTGCTTACGGCATTCTGCTTGTAAAGCTATTCCGATGTAGACCTTGTATTCTATAGTCTACATCTCTCAAGTAGCATGTTGGTACTATCATTGGATCATATCTTCTAAGTCTTGTATAATAAGATGTAAATAAACAAGAAGATCTTGACTTCATTCCTTCACCATCAACCTGTAGCCTGATAACTTTACTCGGCCTTGAAGTTTACTCTCACAACCAAGTACAGTGAGGAACTCAACACGAACTCAATACAAACTCCAATTAAAACGCCACCAAGCCAGAACAACAATATATAACACATACCCTGCAATTTTTACATTTCTTCGAATTATGCACAATTTTTGCACTATAATATGAATTTTTAGATGTTTCGCATTCAAACTTATAGTCATACAATATTATCTTTGCCGATAATGTTGGGTATTCTAGCCATATCATTAAAATCCATGGCAATTCATACAGATTCTGCCCCATGTAATGAGAGGAATTCCCCTCATGATCGTACATACGGAAATCCGTTGATAAGCTACCATAGTTATGCTCTAGGTTCTGCTCTACCAAATATAGTCTTTAAACATCCATGTACCGCCATCTACCATTTATAGTCGTCAAACATCCATGTGCTACCATACACTTTCGTTTCCTGATAAACCTTAAACAACCAATATAGCCTCCACCAATGTCGACCTAAATATACTAAAATCAACGCTATGTTATAGCACTATATTCTACTATAATCACAACCATTATTTCCGACTGGGAGGTTATTAATTTTTCTTTTTGAAATCATGTTGCTCGAATTTTTGTCGCTCCCTCTTGCGATTCAACGCTTGAAAAGTCCCGGTAACGAACGAAGAGCGTGGGAAGCTGTATGGTCAGGGCTTGCGTGGAAATTATTTACCGTATTAAGTCAGGGCCTTTCGACAAAAGGATTCGTGCTCTCGTAACAAGCCTATATATCGCCGTATTTCCTGAAATTCAATATTTGATTTACGAGTTTCTTTAGTCGTTCCAATTATTCGCTATCGGAATCTTTTCTATATTACTTGTTAAACTGGATGTATATATATATGTGATAAGTACGCTTACTTGAGAAAATGTAGTGCATTTTATTATATCGGAACACTGTCAGAAATGGCTAAAATTTTCACTCTCAGAAGCACGATAAAAGGCTGTATGAGATATGGAACACCTGACGAGCCGTGAGGCACAATCCTAAAGCGTAAACAAGGCCTAGGTCTCGGTCACAGCTCAGCCACTGCCACCCTAACAAGCGGCATATGTATAAGTAGACGAGTGCGGCTTGATTATGCAAATCGTAGTTTGGCTCTAAATTTTTTTTTCTTCAAGTTTTATGGTTGAAATGTTGATACAATTAGTCTTAGCAGGTGTTCTTCTTGCTATAAGGTAATATACTGCCTAGCAATATTCACTTCAATAATCCTGCTTTTAGGAAAATTAGAAAAAAGCTGTGTTTTTAGGTGTCCGACTTGATTATGCAATTGTAAAAAATGATGGTTTCTGCTGTTTCAAACGCTTTTATTTAACAAATATAGAATCAAAATTAACAGAGAAATCAATATACTAGAAGGTAATGCAAGCAAAACTAGTAAAATGCTCTTCATTTCACCTCAGTAGTTAACGTAGCCTCCTCCATTTTTTAGGACCTTCAGGAGACACCTGTCTACAGGTGAAATCAGATTTAACACTTTACAAGGCTTGATCTACCTAGAGGCACCCATAATTCCATTCCAAAGAGCATCCGGGTTGTTATATTGCTTTTTATCAGCATAAATGTTCCATTCAATGATGACCCATAAATTTTCAAAGGGGATTCAATCGGGACTGTTGAGGGGCCAAACCATCAGAATGTGTTCTTTAAGGCCGTGATCCAAGAACCAACTCTTTGTATAACGGGACGTGTGCGCTGGTGCATTATCCTGCTGAAACACTGAGGATTTTCTGCCCAACAAAGTTTGGTCGTCCAACCAGTTAACAAAGTATTTCTTAAGAGGCTGGCAGTGTCCCTTGGAATATTATTTTTACCTCTTGTGGCACTCTAACCGGTCCAATAATCTCATTTCCTTTGATTCCAGCCCAGAACATTACCCCTCAGCCGCCTTGCTGCCGGCGAATTCGGGTTCCTATGGGGCGGTTTCAATATCCAATCCGAAGACCATCCGTCTGGCCCACCCAACGTGGCACGGTATTCATCGGTTAAAACAACATTCATGGAATTCATCTTAACATATTTTTCAGCCAATTGAACAAGCTTTCCCTGTGAATTTTGCTCAGAGGTGGTTTTTTAGCCGGGTTCTTCACTTTTTCAAGGCTCTCAGAGTCTCACATCTCGAAGTTTTCCCATTTGCGGTACTTCACGTGCATCAAAAAATCTTATGCTAGCAGAAGAGGTGTTCTAACTTTCTCCCTACCAATTTGGCCGTTATCCTTATCGGTAAGTTTTTTAAATGAGCTTTTTCAGGTACTTTCCTACAGGTCTTACCATTTATTACATGTGTTTTGATTGTTCATTGATCTCTATTCATTTCCTTGGATATTTCGATGGTAGTCATTCCCTTGCCAAGCACTAATGTAACTTTCAGTCGATCAAACTTAGTTAAAGCAGTTTTTCCCCCATTTTTGAACACTTGCGTCATCAAGCCGGACACTTAAAAAACACCATTTTTTTAATTTTCCTAAGAACACAATTATTAAACTGAATATTGCTTCGTATATCACCTGAAAAGGAAGAAAATATCTCGATTAAACGAGTTACATCAAAATTTTGGCAGTAAAACACAAAGATCATAATGTTTATTGCAAAAACACAATTTGCATAATCAAGCCACACCCATTGTAAAGTAAACTTGAAGGCACACTCTAAATGGAAAATCTGCATGCACTGGTTCGTACCACAGATATATGCCTACTAGGCCGTAAACAAATGCATGGTTTCAGTCACCCACTGATTATCGGATCCATGGCGTCAGATATGGACAGCTCCTGGGACGGACAACTGCGACTTCCGGCCATTTCTATTATTGGACAAGGCCAGTACCCTTGCAAAGGAGTTTGAACGCCTGATATGCTGACGCCGCATGCTAGCATAGCAAAATCTGCCTGCTTGGAGGGAAAGCGCCCTCGAGCACTTTCACTTGCGAGAACTGCACTCTACCATCCGGCAATTGCAGATTGTTAGTGTTATTAATGAAATCATGTGAGACAAATGGAAAACGAGGCTGCATGAAGGAAAGCAAAGCTTATTACAACTCGAAATAAACACAAAGCACATCGATGTTAGCGCTATACAGGTTACTGGGTTACCAATCGTGTGGAGATGGCGAGATTACTCTGACACGTTTTGGCGCCCCTAACAGGAACAATTCGCGGGCCACATAAATTTGGTCCGAAATTAAGCGGAGTACCGAACGGTTCTGAATTAGTTCGACGAAAGCCCTCTGTCCTGAGTGGATCGGTCGATAGTCCTGGCTCTGGAGAGAAGGGCCCTTCTGAAGGCGTCCCTAAATGAAGTTGACAAAATGAGGATCCGTCAGTGAATTTTCTTAGACCCTCATTCTCATTAGCGCTTCGGCTATTGGTTAACCAAACGCACAGGAGTGTTGAAGTAATTAGTTAGTTAATGCGTTGACTTAGGCATTCCTAAGCACAGCGCGGTACTTCAAAGAAGAAAAAATCAGGGACATGCGATACGTCAGGAAAGGCGGGAAGCCCAAGAACAAAGCACTCGAACATGGGAACACAAAATCGAGGTAAAAAGGAGGAAAACTTTGTAGAAACTCTCAACAAAAGTAAGAAAGATACCAAAAAGCGCGATTAAAGCTAGCGTAACCAAACGGATTCCCCTGGGAGCGCAACTGTCTATAACACGCGGCAAACCTATTCCTGGGAGCGCTAAGCTCGCCTGACAGCCTGGCCCCCTCATTGCCCTTTCAATGCCCCCCCCCCCATTGAAGGGCGCAAAAGTACTTAAGCCGATAATACGTAGTGGATTATGTCATTCTCGAAACACAAGCACAGTTTAGGAAATTTAGACGCATAGATACAGAAACAAATACGTAAAGTGTCTTGAATACTCTGAAGGATTTAGCTACTACCCCAATGCCGCAACAACAACAACGGAAGTAACAGCTGAAAACACAAGTGTAATCTGTTTCCTATTACCCTCTGAGACTCGATCAACATGACAATCGAATTCTTTGGATTGATGTTCCAAATCAGCTGGAGCTGGTAAGATTGCGTGAACTCAATTAAAGTGGGTGTATTACGCAGGTTGTCCGTTGACCTCACCTGAAATAACTAACTTATTCCGTTCTAAGTTTGTCTGACAACCGTTGAAGAATTTCGTTCTCAACTGTCTACTTACATTTAACATACCTGATTATTTGAATATCTAATAATGAAGGGATGGCATATACATTTCAGTTTCTTTTAAACTACGAAAAACCTGCCGGTGCGACATTAACTAATGTTAACATTCAATAAATAGTGTCACCTTTGACCTTTCTATATGTATGAGAATACGTTGACCGCGCACAAGCTTTCAAATTCTTACTCTAATCGAGATCTTGTTATCAAAACATTGGCTACCTTTATCGAATTTGAAGCTAATCAAAACTAAGTTAATCAGATTTGAAGCTAATCAAATCTACGTTAATTGAATATGAAGCTACTCAAATCTACGTAATGGAATTTGAAGATAATCAAAACCACGCTAATCGAATTTGAAGCTAAACGGAGCTACGATAATCAAATTCTAAGCTAATCGGAACTACATTAATTAAACTTTAAGCTAATTGGAACTATAATTATTCATTTTTAGCTAATCAGAACTATATTAAATGAATTTAAAGCTAACCGATTTTTTCGCTGATGGGACCAATGCTAATTGAGCTTTTAGCTTATCGTAAGTAGGTAATTAGAATTTTGAACTAATTGGAACAATGTTATTTGAACTTTTAGCTTATCGAAACGAAGTTAACGTATTTTAAGCTACTGTGACGCTAGTTCGTCGAATTTTTAGCTAATCTTAACTGAGTTGATCGCATTAGGCTATAATTGAAAGCACGGTAATCAAATTTATAGGTAATCAGAACTATACAAATTGAATTTTAGGCGAATCGGAAGTATGTAAATCGAATATATTTTTCCTTTCGAAACTATGTTTATCAAATTTTTAGCTAATCGGAGCTGTGTTAATCGAATTTTTTGCTAATCGAAAGTACGTTAGATGAGTCTTAAGCCAATCGGAAGAACGTTAAACAAATTTTAAGGCAATCGGAAGTACTTTAATGAAACTTTAGCTAATTAGAAGTACGTTAATCGAATTTTAAGCTACTCAGAACTATGTTAACCGAATTTTTATCTAAGCGGAACTATGTTCATTGAATTTTCAGGCAATCGATATGTTAAACAAATTTTTAGCAGCTAATGGAAACTATGTTATTGATATTTTAAGTTATTAGGAAGTACGTTAATCGAATTTTTAGCCAATCAAAACTATGTTTATCAAACATTCAGTTAATCGGATTTATACTAATCGAATGTTAACTTTATCGGAAGTACGTCAATCGAGGTTATCCAGTACGTATTCGAACGTCAGACAAGAGGCCACGGCCGTGAAATAACAAGAAAAACTTTAGACGAGGACTTGAGAAGAAGAAAGTGAAAGCAGAACTGTAGTCTACTGAAAAATAGATGGTGGATGCATTTATCATTGTTATTGAGGAAACCTACCCCTCTCGCTGCGGGCGGCACTTCTTACTACCAGCACAGTAATTAGGTTACAGTCATTACATGAAAGGAATTTTGGCTATTTCAGAGCTGTTGGTTGTATGAGCGAGCAGTCAAAAATATGAGCTATGAAGAAAGTATTGTCAATTCCCTTCTTATCGTCATTTTAAACGCCGTATACAATCGATTCTTTACAGTCTATAATGTGGTGAATTGACTCCAGCACGATGGCATGTTTTTTTTTCTAACCCTATGTAGAAAGCATTTCTGTTCTGTTAGAATACGATATTTTATGCGACCATACTTTTTATCAACATGCTGTATTTTATAAATCTCATGTCCCAATTAGAACACACAAAAAACTAGGTAATACAAGTTGCAAGAAAGACTTTAGACATCCTAGTGTTCGCAGGACATACGGATATTTCACAGCTCTACTGATCACAGCAAGCTCGTACCAATCGTGCAAGAGGTTTACTAACGGTCCTCTGAGGTATAAATAACATCAATAACTGATAGTGTGCGCAGAAATTCGAATATGATTTGAAACAAATGTGTTAAACATGCCGAAATGAAGTGAATGAGCTATTAAATGACAAACTTTGCTGAACTTCAATAGACAAAGCAAAAGGGTAAATAATAAGGCAAAGTTTTAGGTTTCGGTTTTCACGCAGAAACACCGAACACGACTGTCGATACTGCGCCAAGGCGTTTCAATTAATGGATTTCTATAATGCAATGGAAAACAATCAAAATTTAATAATGAAAGTATGGATAGCTAAGAATAAAAAGAAACACAAATGTAGTAATTAAAAGCTTCTATTTAGAGCATTCAGACCAGATTGGTCTCGAATATACTTTCATTATCAATCAATGCATCTTAAAATAAAGAAAAACAATGCCGTAAAATAAATGTCCATCGTTAAGATAACTGGTACCGTTACAACGCTTAACATTTTGCAACAAACTTGACATTACCATCATCAACTGCACCATAGCACGAGCGGACCTGCTACAATTACTCATATATATTATTAACCCATTAACTGCGGCTTGCGTATTTTTTATAACGTTTCGGGATCGGATATATTTTCGTTATTCGCAGTCAATGGGTTAAATTATCGGTAAAATAAAATAAGTTTCTCGAGAGGCAAGCTTCAATTTTTTGAAGCGCAACGTGCTATAAATTACTGACGAGCAAACGACGGGAGTTGCCGGAATATTAATGAAATGCGTTCAGACAGCTCTGCGTGATAACATTAACTGTAATATATGGCTGAATTTCGGGATATGCGCCACACATTTTGTTGGGTTGAAGTGCAGCGCAATAAAGGAAGTGTCGCTCTCGACTACTGTACACAACCTGTAATGATAGTGAAACCTGCAATCTTATATCATCACTTATGACATTCTTAGAACACATCAATAAGCGAAAACCCAATATTCGGTGTGATGAATTCTTGGCATTAGGGAAGGAAAGGTGAAATTAAAGAAGGTGCCAATCAGTTATTATTATGACAAGAAAATCAATGTCTAGCCTTGAAGTAAAAAATAGAAACGAAGAAGACTCGCGATTAGCCTGTTCTGAAACAAAAACTGAATCTTTAAATAAATTATCGTAACTACGTGTCATATTTTTCTGTTATCAACACGGGCTCGTGAAGCAGCCTCTGGTCCGCAGACGACCGAATTCGTTAGAGAGTTCTCTTAACCAGCAGAAAATTGTACAGCTTGTCGAGTTTTTCTTCACTTCGGATTTGACAAGATAAGTGAAACTTCACCAGGGCTTGTCATGTTACGTACCTAACGGCCAACATTTCAATATAGCTTTTGTATAGACACACGGTTGAGTTAGCAACCTACAATACAAGTATAGGTATGGGAGATACACGACTTTTGTCGAAACCAGTCATTCGACTGCGTTCTGCCAGAAGGCAAACGAATCTCCACCCGGTCACTGAATTATTCTCAGTTTCAACCTAATTGCTCTTAGCGATTCAGCGAGAGAGAGGATGAATAATTGTTGGCAGTGTATCACGCAGACAAGTAACTCGTGTATGAGGACAGCGTTACTGTTATTAGTGCTATATTGAGTAGTTTGAGCCTCTGTTTCCACAACACAGGCAATCCAACGGAAGAAGAAAGAAGGAATGTATGTATAGTATGGTGACAGAAACGTGGAACCCATGCCCAAGGGTGCTTTCAGTCAGGATCAACCCGCATAGGAACAGCAACTCGGGAAAGAAGAGGAAGAACGGAGGAAAGTTACATCAGAACGAGCTCCGAAGTCGAAGGAAAAAAATGGGCCCGAAGAAAAGATATCTCAAAGACTAAATTAAGGCTAAGATAACATACAAGGTCCTCCTAGAGTCGCTACCCTCCATAGCATAGGATGGGACAGCCAGAATAACATCAGCTAACCCAATGGCCTATGAGGGCAATGAGAACAGCAAACTGGGGAAGGAGAGGAAGCAAAGGAATAAAGTCGTCATTACGAGTACGTAGAACGAGAGCTGCACATAGGGCACGAAGTGAACTAGGACCAGGTGGCCAGTATCTGATGCTAAGGTAACCTACAGAGGCGCCGCCACCCATATCGTAAAATGGGGAAGCCAGCCTGCCTAGTCGAATACCACGGACGATGACTCATATCCTGTGCCCCAGATGAGACCAGCTTCCAAGACGTTTTACAGAATTCTATAATGCGCCACATTGTACTGTTTCATTTACAGTTTTGGGGTTTTTCTCCCCAAGGGAAATTACGCGCCTTGAGTAGCCGTGTCAAACACGTGCCACAATAATAACCTGAACAGCCTGCACAAAATGTCGCAATATGCTGCGCGGTGTCTCTTGGCTATAGCTCCGCTTGCTGCATAGAACAGCAGAGCATTTTGCTAATGGGAAGGTAGCAAATAAGCAAGGGTTTTAAGTACCTGTTACACCGGGTACAGGGGCCGTGCTAAAAAGTTTCGCATAAATATTCTTGTTATTATTGTTGAGATGTTTAACATTTATTTCTCTACATTATTTCCATGCTGATCAGAAAGACAAAGAACAAAGCGCGAAGATAATTTAGGCAACAGTTACAAACGAACTTGAAATTTCACAGCCCATAGAGGATTTAAAATCAGTATTCTAAAGCCCGGTGCCCACGTAACAACTTTCGTTGCCGCTAACAACCTAGAGGCAACTGAACTAATCCGACTGCGTAGTCGTGACTGAGCACCAAAGCGGCTCCAATACCCACGGGGGACGGGCCGTACTTCCCAAAAGTATCCCACAAGTAAGTAGTCGTGACCGTGACTCCAGCATGACGTCACGCACTAATTCTTAAATTATCAATCTTTGTGCACTTAAACCGCTCATTAGTAAAAGCGATAATTGAAAGTTCACCATTGACACTTGCCATGGTGTAAAAATTGCAACAGCGACCGAGATTTTAAACAATTTTTATACAGTTAAATTTTTGTGCAAGCTGAAGCCGTGCCGCATCTACGTAGACCAATGAGTTGGGTTGCCTCTAGGCTGCTATCGGACAACAGTTCTATGGACACAAGTTCGGAAGGGAAATGAAAGACGAGGAATAAATCGTCAGCAGGGGGCACAGAATGAAGAAAAAAATGGATAGCAATTGGAGCTTAGTTTCAAGTCAAGCATGGTTAAACCAGAGAAGCGGGTCACCGCGCATGGGCTCAGCAACCAAAGATGAGGAGGTACACAGCGAGGGCGGTCAGTGACAGGAAAAAGTACGCAGAGAATACGCCGTAAACTGCCCCAATTCCCCGGGGCTGCCCACGGATTTTTGCAGTGAAAAAATAGGCCACTTCGGGTGTTTGGGCAGAACTTTTACAACCGTCACCGTAATTTCAGGAATTAGCAATTTAGTTCTCCCTAATTCAATACTCTCATCGGTTGCAAGAGGAAAAGGACAGACCAGTCTCAGTATTTTGAGAGTAATGCACGCAACCCCAGCGGACGGGAAAGAAGAATACCGTCAAGAAAAAGTAGGATGGAAAAAGGAAGGAAAGCAGATAGCCATGGCCGAAGCAATTCAACGAAGGGGAAAAACGAAAGAAATGAACAAAGAAATGGGCAAAGAAATAAACAAAGAAAACGAAGAACCAAATGAACAAGATAATGAACAAGAAGAAAAAACATGAATATAAACCAGAATATGAACAACCATTTGGATAATGAAAATGAACATGGAAGTGAGCAAGGAAAGCAATAATTAAATGAACAAGGAAGATTGACGAATGTATAGAACGAAGGCAAAAACCTAGAGAAATTAACGAACAAAAGGAAAGAAACAAGACACGAAAGAGAGAAATACGCAAAGCGATATCGAAATTATTTACACAGGCCTAACTAAAACGAAGTTAGGCAATGGAGGGAAAAGGAATTGGAAGATGAAAGAAGGGAACAAGGAAAGGAAGGGGGATGACAAAGTATGAAGAACAAAAGGGATGACCAGAAAAAAATAACAGGAGAGAAAAATGACCGAAGGAAATTGTGAAAGAAATTACCTAGGGAAATTACCGGAGGAAATGAAGAAAGGAAATGCACATGGAAGGAAAAGAAGGAACTCCTGGAAAAATTCGGTATGCAACATCGTCATAAGGGGCGATAACTGGAAGGCCTAACTGAGGATAAAAACCTTGAAATTTTTCAAAAATACACCACGCAATGCCAAATAGAAGAGACTGTTCCTAAGGCCCGGCATACGCGGACGGGGACCTTGGATAATGAAACACTGCATCAATAAAAGAAGTTCATAGGTGTTTCACTGTTGGCTAGAATTTATAACGAAACATTTAGCCAACGATCGGTTGGTCTGAGCCTCTCACTCTCATTCTCGTACAAAATTCATCAGGCCCCACATAATCGTCGCAATTGTCCCCACCCCAGCAAACTCTCTCCAGCTACCGAGGACGGCTTCATGACACAAAGTGGCTATTTTGTCAGGTACATGGGTGACGTCGCTAAACGCGAGACTCGTTCACACTAAACCAGGAGCTTGGCGCGCTCATACATCGAATAGAGAATAGGCAAGAATACGCACCGCGCGGAGGATCCCCTCTGTAGCCCCCCACACGGGAGCAGACAGGGATGGGTCGTTTACCACCTACAAACTAACGTCAGCAGGAATTGCGGCCAGTTGTAACATCCCCTGCTGACAAGGCACTTGCAGAGCCCCTAGGTGAGTGATGTTCATACATATTCTGACAGGGATAGAGCCCGGTAGAGTATTGCACTGAGGACAAACGGACGTATTTCCATGCTAAATAGTCAAAATACATCAATGTAACTTATTTTCTTCAGACAAAAACAAATGCTTTTTGCGGTGCAAGCTATGTATATACTACATGCAAAATTTATGCTGCGCTGGACATTACATGAAGTGTATTCTAGACCTACCCCTAGCACTGGCAGGTATTACGCCTGCAAAGCCAACTGCAACTATAAGGCAGCGCTCAATCAATATCAAATATGCTGTTCGTATAACCCATAGCGAGACGTTTGTTCCTTGGTGTGAAATATTTATAGCACTAAAATACCATTTACAAACTTTAGCGAGCATAGAGATCACACTCGAATAACTACAAGTTCCACTTGGATGAAACCAATTCAATGGCTCTATAGCTCAGCATAGCGTGCGAAGACGAACGACATCTCTGATTTCGACAAGATAAAATTGCCGGATCGCCAAGTCTGGCACGACATTTCAATGCACACGTAGCGGGGCAGTTGCAGTTGCCCCGCAGTTGCACTGTCATACATAGGGTAAAGATTTTAGAAGTTACTTGAAAAAAAAAATTGTAAAGATTAATTTAATAAAATTTATTACTTGTTTACACGCCGGTTTTTTCATTCACTGTGCATAGCACTCAGTAATTGAATGTTTTGTACATCTTGTAGGTCGCAATCAAAACTTGGAAATGTACGTTTCCTGCAGCTATCATCCTTGTAACCTGGAGACAAATGCATTATATACATTTGACATTGCAGTTACAATCGCTACCATTTAATGTAAAGTGTTAAGAAAAACGGAGGCGTTACATAGCATAGTAGTGAACATATGAGAAGAAAAACTAAACTGAAAATTGATTTGAATTGCTCGAAATCTATGACGAGGACTGGCCTAGAACCACACTGCTAAAGTTGTTCCTCAGGCAACTTTTTTGTCAAGTCTGATCGAGCATTTGTTGGTGAAACGCCCCTCTCGGCAATTTTTGCTTCTCGTCTGCCTTGAACTTTAAACACCAAAAATGTTTCCGATAGCATTTTTACCTCCGCCAAGGAAGTTACATTTTTGTCGGCGTTTGTCTGTCATCAAGATAATTCAAAAAGTTACAATGACGAATCGTCATAAAATTCACATGGTTTGTAAGGTGGGTTAGCAAGAACAGGTGATTAACTTTTGCTGACGGTTTGTTCAACAAGTTGTTTCTCAACCTATGTTTTTCTTGGCAACACAACTCAAAATGTTATCAACGGAGCTTCATGAAATTTGGAGAAAATGTTGGAGACGTTATGAAAAGCAAATGAATAAATTATTGTGATCTGTTAGTCCGTCTGCTCATTTTTATGTTTTTTATGCTTGTTAGTAACGTCACCCAAAAAGTTTTCAATGAATCTTCATGTTTATGCTTGTTAGTAACGTAACCCACAAAGTTTTCAATGAATCTTCACGAAATTTTCAGGAATTGTTAGAAACGTGCAAAGGCACAAAAAAAAACGACTTTTGGTGATGACAAGTTTATCCATTTGTGTGTTTGACTCTACGTTTGCCATAATGTTGGTCAGAATCTTACTCAAAGAGTTATCATTTTATCAAGAAAATCACTGGAAAAGTTAAGAATGTTAAAAGGGGCAAATGACGAACTTTTGGTGGTGATAGAAAAAAATCCTGGTTGCAGGACCAGTTTGAACTTGTCGTTAATATTGAGTTGCTTGGCAGACGTATGAGCTTTTAGAGTGCTCCTCTAGTTCTCATTCTATAAGTTTTTAAGTCTCTCGAGACACAACTATGATGTTTCAGGAGAGGAAAATGAAAGAATATGTGGTATATCGATAGAAACGTGGAACTCATGAACGAGGGTGTTCCACCCAGGATCAACGCGAATGGGAAACAAAAGGAAGAAAAGAACGAAGCAACATCAGCGCGAGCACTAAAAGAATGGATGCAAAATGGGCTTAAAAGACAGACGTAGAGACAGCTTAGCTAAAGCAAAGGTAACCTACAGAGACCTTTTGAGGTCGCTACTCCCCATAGCATAGGATGGGCGAACCTAACTTAAACTATTTTTTTTTTATCTGAAACAACTGTCAGTTCCATACGTCGACCTTAACTGAAGTGAATGTCAATTCTTAACGTCCACTTAACTGAAGCGAATATCAGTTCCCATAAATTCGACCGTAACTGAAGCAAATGCCAGTCCCTGAAATTCCCGTTAAATCTTCCCGATAATGTATAGACGCAGGGTGAAGTTCTCCTCAAATTGCTAACGACACATTCCTCTCCTGTGAGGCGGTTTTCCCTCAGCCATTACCAGCGACAAATACGCGCTATAGAGTGTTTGCGTCGAGCGAAATTTGCCTGGAAATGATGGAGGTTAAGTCTCGAGTCGCTCTGGGACGCGCTCACCAACTGATGGCATCCCGCGCCAAATCAATGCTTCATTAATGGCCACAAACATACTCATCCCAGAGAGCTAAACGAAAAATGCTCGTCGGTGCTGGAACGAAGAACGCACTCGATCCGATAAAATAAACTAAAGAGAAGACGAGGGGAGTGAAGAGTTGGAAATACGAATGGCAAAGATTTCTCGTCGCTAGTATCCAGCGACTTAGACTGTACTTTAATCAACAACGATTATAACTAGTAGTAAAAATAAATTCGACTGGCCGTATCTCTAAGAACTAGAGACATCCATGCTTTACGAACAACCTGCGCTAAAAATGAATGCTGATAGTGTGAAACAAGTCATACTTTGACAACAAATTTTATTACGATAAATAAGGAGTATTCATAATTGAATAAAAAGACACCATTGCCACTATGTCCATCAATTTTATTTTCTATTCGCGTACACGTCTTTCATGTAGTAACCTCTAGCACAGTTCCTGTATTTGCGTGTTCTTTAACTCACACTTGACTCAAAGAAAGGACAAAAATGTGACTGATTCCGTTTGTAATTTTATTCTTGAACAGAAGTATCCCTGTATGCAGTTTTGGGTGCCCAGATGTAATAAATTAATTAATTAATTTCATCACGACAAAACGTGTGCATTGATACTTCTTTGGTGTTTACGCTGGTAGTGATAACTGCGCAGTTGGAATATATTTTGGGCATAGCAACTTGATCAGTGAACACAATCGAAAGAGGTAATGGCAACCAATTCAACCGGTACAAAGCATTGCAATCATTAATTCTCCTCAAGCTGCTAGAAGTCACCGGAGATACACGTACGTTCATATTAACATTTCGATTTGGCCAAAAGTATAGTACGTGCAAAAGCTTCTATCTTGGTAGAAAATGGAGAAATACTCTCTAACCGGTACACCGTATATATTAGTGCATAGTTAGTTATTCTAGAAAGAAAAGCAAAATCCTCGTAGCCGTTACTCAGAGATCGGTCTCTTGGTATACGGAAACGCATCACAATAGCTAGAAACGAGAGTGCTGTGACAGAAATAAGTCATTTTGAGACCAGCAGATCTCTAGGGCAAAATACTTGATAGTGGTAATGCCTCTACTGCTTCATACAACAATATTAGTTTAATAAGTGAAAGCTTCCGTAGACACGGTGTTTGGATAGAGGAAGATGGAGGGACATGTACATATATTATTGCATATGTTAATAGAAATGATGTTAATAGAAATGAGACACTCACGCATGAGGTTGTTCCTATATTGGATCGCAGAAATGGAGCACAGAAACCGAGAAAGAAGAAAAGGAATACAAGCAATATCAGTAGGCGTATGGGACTGGTAGGAAGTGAAGCAGGCGCGATAGTGCAATGTCCCGAAGGCTTATGGTTAAGGCTACGGTAACCTATAGGAGTTCCTCTGCGGGCGCGACTCCCCTTTAACGTAGGATCAACGATCCCAGCTAACTTATAATTATGACCTATCCCATGCCTTCTGAGGGTTTCCCTCTGTAAAGCTCACCACTTTAAAAGCAAACACACAGTGATTTAGAACTGAAAAGCGAAGAAGAAGGTTCGAAGCTACTTCACTGTGTATAAAAATTTTACGAAAAGCATGGGGAGACAAACTAAAATGCTTCTGACGCCAACTCCATCATCAGTTCTAGAACAAACAAGATATACTGGAACAAGAGGGACCAGTGGAAATTCCACATTGAGAAAGTGGAAGTCATAACATGCATCTATGCAAGTAATGAAAACATTCATCGTGGGTAACGACAGCGTGTTACCCTGAGCAACCACGAAAAGGCATGGCCCGAGCCGGGATTTGAACCTGCAACTAACCTGAAACGCCTTTGTACTGCACTCTGCCTCCGTGAGATAGATAAGTGGTAAGCCAGATTGCTAATAACGCTAAAGCTTGACAATTTTTGGTGCAAAAAAATAAATGACAATGCAAATCAAGGCACTCGAAGAAGCTCATTGCAGTTCAATAACTATCAGGCGACACTTACGACAAAAGGGCATGGACAACGAAAAGCCTCGGTTGTTTCCGCGCCACATAGTGGCCTGTTTGCTGTTTGCTCGAGACCAGCAAACTTGGGACACTGAGATATGGTCTAAAGTTTTCTGACGAAAGAACTTCAATCTGGATGGCCCTGATAGCTTCCAACGGTACTGGCATGACAAAGAGATGCTTCCTGAAAAAATTTTCAAGCGTGACAGCGGTGGAGGCTTCACTATGGTGTTGGGTGCCTTTTCCTACATGGAGCAATGAAGCTTTAAGAGGTGCAGGGTCGTGAAACAGCAGCTGGTTATGTTGGCATGTTTCAAAAATCATCTTTTTCGACGGAGGGCCCTCGTTTGTGTGGTGATGAATGGTATTTCCAGCAGGAAGATGCAGCAGTCTACACTGCCGGCCAGACTAAACTTTCTTCAAAGAAAATTGAGCCCTTGCTTTACGTCATCCAGCATGTTCGCCAGACTGAAACCCAATAGAAACTGATTGGGGATAGACGGCTAGGGAAGTTAAAGGAAATAGTAAACAATTTGTGACAGTAAACGAACTTCGTGACGCCTAGGAGCTGGGACAACATTCTGCCTACCTTCATGGAAACCCTCATTTCTAGTATGTCACAAAGAATTTCTGAGTTTATTAAGAAGAATGGAGGCAGAAGTCATTATTAAGTTCAAACATTGCTCACCTCAATCTCCATGCCGAAGGGTTACCTATGATTTCTGTTTTTGTTCTTATAATTTTGATCAACTGAAAAACTCGTTATTTGACAAAAATGTACATTTCCTAATAAATTCCTACAGCAGGTGTTTTTCGTCTTTCTCATCTTTTACCTTGAGGAATAACTTATCCCTACTCGAAAGAGTTTATTTACTTATCACTAAAATGTTATTTGTTTTTTGCATTTTCAAGTGGTCTTCAACTTTCGATCCGGAGTTTATAGCCAGGACTACCAGCAGTTGGGACGACCAATAACTGTTACCCATTTGATGCACGAATAGCAGGCGGCATTCCCTCTTCAACCTGCTCTGAAGTTTACAGTATTACGGGATTGGTAGTTTAGTGGAAGCGGCTTTGTGATGTATAACGCCCCAGGTTACTTCAAGCTGTCACAACAATAATGTCTTGCATTTTTGAGCAGTTATTAGTAAGCGGTAAAAAGTCTAAGCATAACCTGTAGAACTTTGCTGACTGTGAGTAGCAGTAAACTAATTGAGCAAAATATTCGCTCTGCGCATGATGATTACGTTCGTGGTCCGATTGTGGTGAGGCCCCACTTACGTCGTAACGTGGACAAGGGCCTGCAATAATTGCCTGCAGGATCAAATGCCATCACTGTTTCCTCCATGCGGTCAGAGAGGGTGGTGTTCAAACTCCGCCCTCTTTGATCGAGGTAACTCAACAACAACATTACGTTTGTCGTTCTCATTACACGTTTAATGTCTGCACTTTTTAAACTGTACCAAACCTAAGCTCCGCAGTCACAACTTTTATTAGTTAGCTCGACCTAATCCAGATATTCTAACGTAACCCTCTCTGTCTAAACTACAGCAAGTAACTTAACCCATGACGAATTCCGTCTAACTTAACGAAGTCCGTCTACGCTTATCCATATTGTCTAATCCAACGATATGCGTGAAATCCAATGCTCGATATCTCTTAAGAAGCAAATCGCATAGCCTAACGCTCCTTGTCTAACCTAAAACACCTCATTTAACCCATAGCACCGCACTTAACCTAATGCGCGTCATCTAACCTAATAAATCTCATCTAACCTAAAGCTTTTCATCTAGCTGAACGTTCCTTTTCTAATCTAACGTACCTCTTCTAACCTAACGCTTCTTACATAACCTTATGCTCATCTAACAAAGTGATACTCATCTTAGCTAACGCTACTCATTTACATGGATACGCACCTATCTAACCAAATACTCATCTTACCTGATGCACTCCATTAAAGGCAGCCGAACGTTCATAATCTAACCTGATCGTCAGTCCTAACACTTCTCATCTGACCTAAAGCACTTCTTATAACCACACTTAACGCTCCCCCTAATGTGGCCTAGTGCGCTTTTCATCCAACCTAATACTCCTCATCCAGCCTAATGCTTCTCACTTAACCTAACTCTTATCGAACGTAGTGCTCAGTCTAATATATTTTTTTTAATCTAGCCTAACGCTAAACATAATATAACGCTCTGAATCTTACCTAACGCTTAGAGGGATCCATGAAAATTCCAAGGTTATCTATTTTGTTGCTGCACTATTATTTACCATCATAATGTAGGCCTAATGCGCACTGTCTGATCTACAAGTGTTGCTTCGCCTTGTCTACGTTAACGTCCCTATCTACTCTAACACACATTGCCTACCCTCATGCACCTCATCTATTTACAATAAAGCAATTCGTCTACTCCAACACACTTCGTCTACTTTAACACACCTCGTCCACAATAACTAATGCACCTCATCCACTATATCGCACCTCGTCTGCCTAGCTGGCGAAGATAACAAATCGAATAAAGGTGTGAATATTTAGGGAGATATCAGTAGCGAAACGAGTATTTTTGCAAGTGCTATTGCAGTAATTTCTGAAAAAAAATTAGATGAACCATCTTGCGACTAGAATAAGAGACTGGCAGCTACGCAGGAGTTGATATGATTATCATAAAAAGTGCTGTACCATCCGTCCCAAGAAAGTAGCTCAACCATCAATATTGAAAATTTGTTACCAGCGTCACGTCGATGGAAGACATAATTATATCTGCGACAAAAGTTCAAGTAGGTCATTGATTGCACGGAAGTGGCGCTTGGAGCCAGAGTTCCAGAGTTATAAAAGCTGGGAAATTAATTGAGAGAACAAATGACAGGAGCTGTCGGATAGAGATATAGAATGGACGCTAAGTAATACTATAATATAAGAGATTTAGGGCTTAGCTCTATCTTAAGTTTAAGCTTACCTATCCAAGAACAAGAAACTAATGCAAAATTAATCTCTGAACACCGAAATAGTAGGTCGAGATGAAGAAGGAACACGTTGTACAAAACTGTTAGCAAGAGAAGCTTTTAAAAGGTAGGAAGCAAAGTGGGCTAGGAAAGAAGAAATATCGAAGGACAAACTAAGGCTTAAGCCCGTTTCACACATTAGTTTTTTTAACATGTGTTTCGGCCAACGATCCGAGTGTTTTGTTGTATTTTTGTCAACACAACTGAGTCTTAGAAACGCTTTACTAAAATATCAGCCGTCAAGTTTATACACTGAAGCGTCACCATCAAACTTCGGGTATAGTTTAAATATACCTACAATAAATTTTAACAGAGACATCTGCGTATACGCTTTGTCACTGTTTAAGCAACATATCACCGCAATTGGACGATCAGCTGAAAGAACGCGTTCAAAAGACTAATGGCGATGACACACGCTTGACAAAAGAATGAGTATCGTCATCTTTTCGTCAGAACGTTATGTTGACCTCTTGTAAATACAGCTTTGAGATTGTCGACAAATAGTGTAAAAATGTTTACCGTCAGTTCAGCTTACTTTGCAAGTGCCGTTAGTTAACTTTTGGAAACATTATTATGTCTGGAGGGATTTATAACTCTAGATTCTTTGCAAGTGTGTGCTATTTGAATGGGCGCATCAAAACATGCGGACGAAAAGATGACGATACTCGTTCTTTTGCCTAGCGTGTGGCATCGGCATTGCGGGTGTACCGGGCTTATGCAACGCCACCTAAACAACTGTTTTCTAGGTGGCCTTGGCTTATGCCAGGCCCTCCAGACACTTTTGTCTAGAGGGCCTTGGCTTATGTGCCAAAAAAGGGTAACCTGGTATAGTGGTTCTCATCAAAACATAGAATTGACAGCATGAATGAGCGACTACTTGAGTCTCTTTGAACGCGCGCGCAACAAGCAATTGTAAAACGAAGAGGAAGGGACACATTGTATGTCGAGAGAGAAGTGTAGGCTATGCACGGAGGGTGTTCCCAGACACCGCATAGACGTGCATGGTAAAAACGAAGAAAAAAAAGGAAACATAGAAACAAAGATCATGAGCAGAAGTAATAAACAGGAAAGAGGCTCAGTGGACTTGAAAGAAAGATGTCCCGAAGGCTTATAGCTTATTAAGGCTAAGGGCAAGTTCACACACCATTCATACAAACGCGTTCGCTCAATCATTTGTCCAATTGTGTTACCGCGCCCTAGAAGTAGCAGAAAATACACAGTTTCCGCAGTTTTATTGCACCCCAAATTTAAAAAGATAACCGTAGCTTGCCTTGTGACACTTATATAGGAAAATGATTTGACAGTTAACATTTTTAAACCTTTTTGTGGCGTACAAAAAGTTGCGTTGGCAACGACGCTACGAAACATTTAGAGGAGTGGATGAAGGCGTTGATATGAACAACGTTGAATACAGCCTTTAAAGTAGCGTATGGAGCGCGCCTTGGGGCGGGACTCCCATTGCATTTGGATTGGAGAAAATACTTATCCATTTCTCTACATACACGACACATTCACGCCCGTAAGGCCAATCTACACGTTAGGTTTTTGAACGAGTTGACGCATTCAATGGACCGAATGCGTTACTGTGCCGTAGAAACAATAGAAATTGCACTGTTTTCTAAGTTTTATTTCGAATAAATGCGACGAGGTATCAGTAACATGGCTAGTCGGGACACTTAAGAAGAAACTGGTTTGACGGCTAACAGTTTGATAACATTTTGTATCGCACAAAAAGTTCTGCTTGCAGCGACGCTAACAAACATTCGAACGAGTGGACAAGAAGTAAACACGTGCAAAAGACTAACGCATAGACAGGCCTTGAGAAGCACAACCTACGTATGTAGTTTGGCTGGTCGATCAAATGAATGCGAAAAAAAATTTAATCAACTTCACTCTACAGAATCTCTAACAAAGATATGCAAGTATGCGACAGGCAGTAGGACCAACAAAAACCTTAGACAGTCTACTTGCATCCATCAAAGGTTCTTTCAATCGTGGAAGACTCCAACTGTATTATTTTTGAAGGCACAAAGGCAGTTTAATATTGTCAAGTGTAAACAGGAGGCCGCATATTTGCAGTGCTCTTGGAATAGAAAAGAAGCTCGTCGTCAAAGCAGACGCTGAGTCTGATGGCAACCATAATGACTCCATCTCTTGCGCGCGTGTCTGTATTTACTCAAGCTCTTCTCGGTCCTCAGTTGCGTGTGGTTGAAAAACAAAAGCACAGGAACGCAGAAGTTTAAATGGATTGTCGGTCTAACTCTAAATTTAATCGGTGCACGAATCGTATTGCTACAGTACTGAGCAAAGGCTAAAAATGTCGGAGAAGGAGGAAAGATGTCGGGAAGATGTCGGAGATGCTGACATTAAAAATTTTGATCGTTCTTCATTTAGAGTAAGTGGCTGGCCACAAGCAAGCTGCAGGTGACCCAAACTACCTCGCTGTGGTGCTGGGTATCCTGCTGCTAAGACATAGGCCTAATTGTGCGAATCTCAACAGAGGGCAGCTATACCAGGCTATTTGCAATTGGAAGCCACCACACTAGGCTACTTAGAGCTGAGGGCAGCTACACTAGGCTACTCATAGCAGAGAGTATCCGCACTAGGCTGCTTACAGTAAAGGACATCTACACCGGGCTACTTGCAGCAGTTGGTAGCTACACTAGATTAAAAAGTAAACAGTGCTCCATGAAGGGCCGTAGAAGGATCTACAAGTATGAGCTGAGGGTATGGGGCCCGCTTGGAAAGTATCAGGATCGACTCTCCCCACAGAAAGGGCACTCCACGAGGACATGTTCCACAGTGAGAGGAACAATGCCTTCTACACAAAATGATTACGGACTATCCATCAAATATCCATGAGTTGCCTTCACATGGCCAATGAGGAGTTCACGCAGTCTTACTTCACATTGTCTTGAATGGAACTTACGATTATTGAAAAGGGAAAAGGTTGGGTTTACTTTACGGTATTTGGTTCCATTTCGATGTTGTCATCGACGGCAGCACCTACGCCAAATCAGCGGCTCTACCTATCGTAGAGCGCCAATTTTGTGAAAATTGGTGGCTAGCAAAAAACCTCATCATATAGTGGCAGCAGCGTAGTCTTCAATGAGTAGGGGTACCTACTTTATCACTGAGTATGTTTTCTGGTCACGTCACGGGTTGCTCTCTGTTGAGCAATTCAGTGCCGCCTCCAGTTCCTGGGTGGTGGAAGGAACATTATATGAGACTGTTTGCAGTGCTTGAAATGTGATCTCTATCTTCTCACTTGCATGTTCGTGCGGCAGAAATTAATGTGAATATGCAGCGTCTCCAGACACGGCCGTAAAAATGCTACCATAGTGTTTGCTACTTCTTGTGGACCTCTAATGAGGTTGCCAGTTGGATCTCGTAGAGGAGGGATAGAAGGTGCAGATCTCGCCGCAATCTTCTTGACCTTTTCCAAAGTTTATGTAGCGAGCTGCTCGATGTCAGTGTGGATTAAATTAGACATGCGGCAGTAGACGAACCACTAGGCCTATCCCAAAAAGACACCGGGACTTACTACGCCCCGGCCCTCTATATCCTCTTGCCATTATGCCAGTATAATGTAGATGACTGAGGAAAAAAGAAATAAAAGGGGAAGAATCGCAGCCAAAGAGACGATCATTCATGCACGCAAGCATGATCTATAGCCTCTGATATGCGGAGCTGAGAGACGTCTATCTATTTGTGGCGGAAGAGAGAATTAAGAATGTGGATTAAAGTGACCTCTGAAGCTTTGACCGTTGAGAGTTTCCGACTCCTGGAGGAGTTCTTAGCTGTGGAGGATGTCTCTCCCAATGTTTGTCAAAACGATTTTTAAACGCGTAAACTGTCCCCGCAATGACAACGTCGAAGGGGAGTCTATTCCAAATGTTCACCATGAAAATTTAATACGGAAAGAACTGCTGACGTAAGGTTGTTCTTCGAGCATTATGCTAGAGTTTTTGACCATTGTTACGCAAGCGATCATTAACGTCTCTTTCGAAAAGTTCCGTTGTAGGTACGTCGTTAAAGCCATTCAAATGCTTCAATGCTTCTGTTGGTTGCCCCCGAGTCGTCTTTGCTCGAGAGAGGGATCAGGCCCAGTTCTTTTAGGCGACATTCATACGGCATGTTTCGCAGCTTAGGTATCAATTTCGTTGGTGTGCGAGGAACTTTTTCGATATCATCGATAAGTTAGCACAGATAGGGCGACCAGAATTGAACAGCAAATTCTAAGTGTGTGTGCGCTATAACGCCTTGTACAAGGGAATAATGATGTCCGTGAATTTGTATTCGAAATTCCTGGTGACAAATCCCAGGACCCTGCATACCCTTTTCACACTCTCGTCGACTTGCTGTGTTGTCTGTTAGTAACAGTAATTCTCAAGTCCCGTTGTTGGGCGACAGCTATCAATAATTCTGCCCTTTTCATTTTCTATTGGGTTGAAGGGTTCTCCTTCTCCGGCCCTACGTGCAGTACTGAACATTTGTCGACAGGAACACGAGACGAAGCGCTGCAACAAAGAGCGTTTGGTATGACTGAGGATGTAACGGCAACAGGCCTTACAACGTTTACAAGCTACCACTTCAATCTTGTCGGGACATTTTCGCTTAGCACTGGAGAGTGACGAAACTTATCGCTCTTTGAAGCTTCGACACTAGGCTGCTAATAGCAAGCTGGTGGTGGCTACATTTTGCCACTTACAGCAGAGGGCAGCTATGTAGACTGGACTTACAGCCGAGACTAAATACACTAGGCTGCTTAGAGCACAGAGCAGCTACACTAGGCTGCTTAAAAAAAGGCAGCTACACTGTGCTACTGACAGCACAGAACTTCAGCAAGACGCCCCAGCTCGGTGAGTGAGCTGGGCGAAGGTCTTAGCCACAGTCGACTATCGCTCAATAAACTCTTTTTAATTTATGAGGCATGCACTGTGACGTTAGCGAAGAAAGGCTACAGTAATTCAATAGAACTAGAATGACTTGTGAATAACCTCCGAGCAGCCTATTAACGTACATAATCTTGCCGTTTCTTGCAAAATGTTCAAGTAGAATCACTTTAATATCCAACCCTCAGGTCGATGTCACTGATGCAGTTAAGCTGCTTAGTCGATGAGAAGCTGCAGCATTACAGTCCGCTATGCATATCCGCCGCTCGATACGGTATTACTTAATTAGTGCTGTACATCAAATTATTGCAAATACATAATCTTGCAAGGGATGCAAAGTATTCGCAGATTCGTTGATTGAAGAACTAGCGCACTTGAGTCTACATTGCATTTCAGTCTGTGTTTTCTACCCTGATGTGTATGAGCGTGAAATTCATTTCCAGGAACTCTACTCGGCCTTGTGCATCTGCAGGAGTTCAATTCATTAATGATGCTTAGTGGTGCTTCTTTACAGCGTTTTTAGCGCCTTGAGTTGCCCAATACTTCCTTGGACTCTCTGGTCCGTCAAAGCCTAGACGTGTCGTCTTTGATATGAAGAAGAATATCCCAATACTTACGTATGAGGTTGCCTGTGTATTGCACCGAGTCTTTCAGCTCAAATCACGGCAGCCGCTTAACCGCAGTGTCTATAGTATGTTCTCTTTGAGTTTCTACTAAAACTGTCAATACATTCTGATGAATGTACAAATATTCGGTTTGCTGATGACTCCGTACTCTATACTACGGCAGTGACAGGCTAGGGTACCTGGGCCCGCAGCCGGGATGTACAACACATAGTTACGTGAACGTGGCGCACAGCTGTTGCCGTAACACCGCTTACGTGCACCTTAGAAGTTATGACCGAATGCTTAAAATATTTAGAACGTTCACTTAGCTGGATTTAATCTTAAACATGCTCCTAACGTTAAGGTTGGTCGGAGAAGTCGTAAATGCCACTAAGTTAACAGCTGTTTAACTAAAATTGCAATAAAATAATTAATATAGACAACAAAATTGTATAATTTTTAGCTTTTCACTCTATTAGAGTTGGATTCCCGATAATAGCAATGTGTACGGTGCACCTACAACCCTCAGCCTACAGGTAGGCTATTTCATCAGACGACAGAATGAACTAATCCATTGGTTCAGGGTTTTCATAGTTTATAATGCTGCACCCAATGCCTTTTTGCATTTCTGAAAATGATCACTGTCTGGTATAAGCTAAAAAGAGACTATAACAATTATAAGCACAGAATGGGCAATTACCTTCGCTTAGTAACTATGCATAAGAGTAATTCTCATCAATGCACTTGCTGTAATAAATGCTAATGCTCAAGACAGACATGAGATGAAAACTGCGAAACAAGAATACATATTATCCAGAACTGTGCTACTGCATTAGTTTCTAGCGGGTTAAAACTGACTGCCCACTGGTGTTAATCCAGAATATAACGGTAAATCTTGTCCCTTGTGTTAGCTTTAAGACTGGTACTTTTATGGCGATGACACACGTTAGTTAAAAGAACGAGTATCGTCATTTTTTCGTCCGAATGTTATGTTGAACTCTCCTAAATACAGTTTCGATATTGCCTACAAATGGTGTAAAAATGTTTACCGTCAGTGCAGCAGTTTACTCCGCAAGTGCCGTCAGTTACTTTCGGACATATCATTATATCTGGAGGGATTTATAATTCAGAATTGTTGCAAGTGTGTGCTATTTATATTTAAGAGGGCACATTAACATATTCGGACGAAAAGATGACGACACTCGTTCTTTTGACTAGCGCGTGGCATCGACATTATAAGTTGTACTGTAGCATGAAAACTGGCACAATCGGAATGTGAATTGCTGCAGCTGAGATTATTTACCTAGTAATAAATTGTAGCCTATAGTTCTTCATCACTAAAGTTTGTTTTTTTTTATTATTTTTGGGTGGAATCAAGCTTCCCATTTTATTGCATTAAATCCCAATGAACGACAGATAGAGATAAACAAGAGTATCAACATGAGTTGCTCGCACACAGACACCGATCAGCTGTTGCTTCAATGTTTGCACAGCGCGCTCTTTTCCTTGAGCGAGCCTCACGGACCTTTTTCAGCATGAACTCGTAAAAGCCTTTACGTTCACGTAACTCTGCTGTGAGCATCCAACGTACGATTGCCGCAGAGAAACGTTAACGTAGTCATCTACGTTTGAGATTGAGCCATAACTTTACGCATACTTGGCGAACTTTTAAACATCAGGGCCCGGATGCTTAATACTTCGCGACGCAAGCGTAAAGTTACGATTCAACTTTAAACGTAAATGACTATGTCAACGTTTCTCTACGTTAATTTTACGTTAAGATGTTCACAGCAGATTTACGGGAACGTAAGGGCGTTTACGAGTGCATGCTCAAAAATTGCCGTGAAGCTCGCACAGCCAATAGCAAAGCGCGTTACAAATGCTGGTAGAGCGCGCTATGTAAAAAATTGAGGCAACAGCTGTTCGGTGTCCGTGTGTGCAAAACTCAGGTTGATACTCTTGTTTCGGCGCTATCTGTCGCTCATTGCTCTATAATTTAATAAAATGCAATGGCTAACTTGGTTCCGCCTAAGAAAAAGAAGGGGAATCCAAATTATAGGGTACAATTTATTACAAGGGAAATAATCACAGCTGCAGCAGTTCGAACACATTCCAATTGTGCCAGTTTTCATGCTACAACTTATAATGCCGATGCCACGCGCTATTCAAAAGAACGAGTAAGGTCATCTTTTCGTCCGAATGTGTTGATGTGCCCATGTAAATAGCACACTCTTGCAAACGATTTTGAATTATAAATCCCTCCAGATATAATGAGATGTCCGAAAGTTAACTAACGGCACTTGCAAAGTAAACTGAACTGACGGTAAACATTTTTACCCAATTTGTTGGCAATCTCAAAGCTGTGATGGAAGAGCTCAACATAACTTTCGGACGAAAAGATGACGATACTTTTTCTTTTGACTAACGTGTGTCATCGCCATAAAAGTACCTTTCTTAAAGCTAACACAAGGGACAAGATTTACCATTATATTCTGGATTAACAGCAGTGGGCAGTCAGTTTTAACCCGATAGAAACTAACGAAATAGCACAGTCTTAGGTATATATTCTTGTTTCGCAGTCCTCATCCAATATATGATAATCATGAAAATTTAAAGCTAAAAATAAAACATATTACAGTTTGAAACACGGTGCACATTTTATATGGTGTAACACTGAAGACTATAGTCTTTTATCCTACGTTTTCACTTCAATATTCGTGCTGCCCTTACAAACACAACTGTGGGCCAACCAAAAGTTTCGATAAAATGTTTACCGTCATATGCGCTTGTTTACCAAGTGTCACCAATGCAGTGTCTTGTGTCTTTTCGATTTTTTTAGTGAATATCGTCTCAGAAAGCAGTGCTCGTTTTTGTTTGTACAGACACAGCAACACATTCGAACGCTGTGTTGTAAAAACACGGGACAAAAGAATATCTGAGGCCTAATATGCCATTAAGGTAACAGCTGTTGGTCTTGATCATAAGCATGTAAAACAGCAAGTGCACTGATCAGAATTATTATCATAAATAGCTACTAAATCTATCTAATCTAATCTAATACTAAGAATGACCGTCGTGTGTTCATAAATATATTTATATGTTCGGTGTCACGCTCTTAACGAAATAGATAGGCGGAAATTAGCCCAGGTTGGAGGCTCTGGCGCTCCTCTCAAGCTCCATTGAAAGTGATAGGCAGAAAAAAGGCCGGGTTGCAG